>LT855410.1:3725817-3749308 GCA_900184765.1 Hymenoscyphus fraxineus
AGCATTACATTCTACAGCTGTCTCTCTTCCCTATCTCCCTCCGATCTTCGAATCCTACATGTGCGAAAGCCAGATATGTGTTGGTACAACGCAAACTTCGAGCCTCCAAATCAATCCCGAAGCTTCGAATCATACATATGCGAAAGCAAGAGACGTGGTAGTATAATATAAAATTCGAGGCTCTAAACTCAAACCCGAAGCTTCGAACCCTACATGTTTGAAAGCAAGATATATGGTAATACAACACAAACATCGAGTCTCCAAACCCGAACCCGAATCGTCGAATCCTTGAATCCTACATATGCGCGGAAGCAAGAGTTATGGTAATACAACAACCTGCGAACCCTCCACCCGTATCCGAATCATCGATTCTTACATATGCCAACGCAAGAGATGTGATAGTATGACACGAATCGTCGAATCCTACATATGCGAAAGCAAGACATGTGGTGGTACAACACAAACTTCGAGCCCTCCAAACCCGCATCCGAACCCTCGACTCGTCATTACCTATACATGTTCAAAGGCAGAAGATAGTAGTGATAGTTGAGGTGCTCCAACTCAAGCTATATCCCCTACAGCGTTTTGCAAGTTACAAGACGAGTAATTCTAGGTTGGAATACTTCATACAGTAGCTATAATCATACACGCATCGAGTTTGCATCGTGGATTCCTATAAATGGTTGAAGTTTGCAAGTAAGATATGGTAATGTTCGTGGTAGTGGCGATGTTGCAGCATAAGCTGTATCATCCATAAACCCCACAATACAAGCAATTCCCACTCTGCGAACCCCATAAGTTCATAGCTTCACAATACCCATAGACCCAGCACCAGCACAATCCCATTTCCAACCCCCCACATCACCTCAAAAGAACACATTACCATCATACCCATCTCCACTCAAAACCTCCCACCCCCAGTATTCGCAGCTAGCCCCCCTCCAGTACCATCCACGCCATCCACGCCATCCACGCCATCCCACCTCCCAACCCCTGTCCCTCGCCTAACTTTCCTATTTCGGATAGGGACGATGTACCACCACATCATTTTTCTGAGATGATGACTTGCGAGCTTGGATGTGAGTCCAGCTACTGCGATGCGATGGAGAAGTGGATGGGATGGGGTAGTAGTAGTATATCGTGTATTCTTTTACTTTGTGGGATTTGTGGGGAGAGGGGGGATGGGGATTATATGGGATGGGTATGTAGAAATGTGCGCTGGTAAGTGCATTGTATGTTTAAGTTGTGGGGAATTGTATAGAAGGAGGGAGTTATGATTTGTAAGACTGTGTGAGATATAATTGTATATATTCTATATCCCACATAAGCCTACCCAGCAACAGTACCCCACCCATCAACCAACCATCCAACCAACCAACAAATTTCCCAAGTTAGAAACTCAACACACTTCACATCATAATTACCTACACTCAGCAATGCACAACAACATAATCCCACCACCCCCATCTCACCCCTCCATCACCACATAACCCCTATCTATCTCTCCAACCAACCACATTCCACATCCATCCCATTCCACACAACAATGCCAGCTCATCAGCACCTCCTCGAACTATCCCACTTCATCTCAACCGCCGCAGAGAATCTAAACGACTTCTACGATGAGGAGGCCCTAGAATTACGTTTTCCCAGTGGCAAGCCAACGAATGAACAAGGTCAAACAATAGGTCAAGCTCTGAAAGCGATCTTGAAGTTGCAGCGTATGCTACTGGGGCCCTTGGGTAGCCTTATGAGTCTCTCGGTAAGTTAATATTATGCATAGACCTCAACTGTTACATGTCGCCCATGGTCTTAATTGCTTGGTCTCTCACATTGGTTCCCGATTCATGTGCAAATACACTGACAAGTTTAGGGGGGCCTATTTGACCTTGCCTCCTTGCATATCATTCACGACTTTGAGATTGCAAAACATGTACCTGCCGAGGGGACAATCACAATTAACGAACTTGCAAGTGCCTGTGGTATCCCACAAGTACATCTTCGCCGTATCCTCCGACACGCCATGACCAACCGCATCTTCACAGAGCCTGTCCCTGGGGCCATTTCACATACGCTTATTTCTTCCCGCCTTGCCCATGACCCCATGATGCGTGCCACGGTGGGCATGCTCGCCGACGAGATGTTTCCAGCCGCTGCTTGCTTGTCCCGTGCGATGCGAAGATACGGAACTTCTATGAAGCCAACGGAGACGGCATGGGCGCTGGCAAACGATGCGCACCTTCCAATGGTTGAAGAGCTAGAGGCTGAGCACCCAGAGCGGGCCGCTCAATTCGCAGCATTTATGAAGTACAATTGGAGTGTACAACAGCCGTTGCAGCCATTGATTGACAACTTCGATTGGGCTGCACTCGGCGCGCAGCACATTGTCGATGTTGGTGGGGGGATGGGCCATGCTAGTATTGCGCTCGCAAAGGCTTTTCCAGAACTTACATTCACAGTGCAGGATTTTGGGAAGGTGGTGAAGAATGGGGAGCGGACTTTTCTTGAAGAAACAGAGGAGCAGCCAGAGTTGAGGAAGCGAGTTCGCTTTATGGCGCATGATGCGTTTGAAAGCCAGCCGGTTGAAGGGGCAGGTGTTTACCTCCTCCGTTCTGTACTCCATGACTGGCCAGACGAGAACTGCATGGCGATTTTAAAAAGTTTGGTGCCTGCCTTGAAGAAGGGCGCAGTAGTGCTCATCAACGATTATGTTATGCCTGACCCGGGGGAATTGGATTTGCTAGCTGAGAGGCGAGCAAGGTAAGTACCTAACACCATATACTACCCTGCAACTATTGACGCCTCTAAGATCTCTTGATTTAACCATGACTTCTCTCTTTAACGCCCGCGAGAGAGAATCTCATGAGTGGGAGCCGCTGTTTGAGAAAGCAGATTCGAGATTTCGGTTCGGAGGGGTGAAGCCGTGTTTGGTTAATAACACTGGGGTTCCGACTAATAGACTACTTAGTATCATCCAGTCAACATGGATGGGATAACTAGAATTATATAACACGTAATAATACCCAAGAGTTAACCAAGTAACAAAGTTATATAAAAGTCAAAACCCAGTCTTTGTCCACCGGTATTCAATTTCATTTCGGACTCGATCGAGCCAACCACTTCAATAGTAGTTCAGTTTACAAGTACCCGCTTACTTACCGAATCAAGTTAACTTAACTAAGCAGGTTTAAATCCTCGGGTTAAGTTAAGTAGGTACTACAACTTACCAACGTCACCTTAGTAGTTACAAAACAACCTTGCTACTAGACCTTCCTACATACATATATAACTCAAACAAGTTCCCATCATCAACGTTCGGCCTCTAGAATTCCTTTCATTCCAGACCCCACCTCGAGAAGTACTCCATTCTATNGTATCGTAAATATGTTGACGATACGATATCGGTTTTTTAACGATATCCGATATAATATCGATTATCGTACACGTGACGTACAAAAACTAAAACCCGGACCCGAACTAATTAGAGTATATAAACCTAAGACCTAGCTACTAATACTACTACTTCTAAGCGCTCTAAGAGTACCCTACTATTTAGAAGACTTATTTTGTTTATGACTATTATTTAAGCGTTCTATATTATTATTCTAAGGACTTATTATAAGATCAGGTCACGTTTTAGTCATGTGACCGACCTCCTTATTTAGGTATATTAGAAATGTTCACTAAAACCCACCTCAAAAAGGACTCTACAAAGGCTCTAAAAATGTACTAATTTTAGGTAAAAAATATCGATATCGTTACTTTTTAGACGATCGATATCGGAATCGTAGAATAATTTATCGCGATAATCCGATACATATCGTCATCGTACCCAGGTCAGAAATCCCCTAAGTCCCTCCCGTCCCTCGGGTACTCAAATACCCCCAAATATCCTCCCACCAGGTACCTCCTGACCTCCTCCTCCTCCAAACCCCCCAATCCACAAAATCCATTCACACCTACCATACCATCCTACACCTACCCACCTACCCACCTACCATACCATCCTACACCTACCTACCTACCTACCTATTAATCTACCTCTCCATCCCTATACCCCCCTAAACCACGTATCCCACGTATTTTACTAGCTCTAGCTCTAGAATTCCATTGGGTACTTAAAGGAAGGTGGAATTCTAGAGGTTACTTAATAGAAAGAGTCTATATATTCTATTTACTTGGTAAAGACGCTCTGCTCTAGAAGGAAGGACTCTAGATGGAATGGAGTCAGTCCATGGATTTTCTGACTCTATGGAATATGCTTCCGGACGCCGAATGTTGTCTATTATATATATACTACATCTATCCATTCACACCTACCATACCATACCATACCATACCATACCTACCCACCTACCCACCTACCTACCTCATATATACACTCTCCCCTCTCCCCTCACATCCTTAACAATCCACACACCTACTATATCACAAAGACACTACACAAGACAATACACAAGACACCAAACACAAACACCTAACAAAAGAAGAAAAAAAAGGGACACTACACTATATGCGTTGGTTTGAAATCTTTTTTTAATTCAGTCTTCAATCCTGTCTCCCTCCTCTTAACCCCCACCTCTCCTCCCCAAAAATGTAGACAACACGACATCTATATACACCCTCATGTCAATCATCTAGTCCATTTTACCGACTGCCTTCAATTCCTTCCATCAATCCAGTCAACCCATCTCATCTCCCTTCCAACCCTCAATCTTCCTTTTATAATTACACAAAAAAAGAAAGAAAGAAAAAATCCCTGAACCCTTTTCTCGCCTACACCAGAAAAACAAAAAAAGTCAAACAAAAAACAATACACTACCATACCCAATACGAGGAGCATGTAAAGTAATCAAGAATGAAAAATGCTGACAAACCCCCTGCGTCCAGAAAATAACTCGCCTCTCCAAATATACATTTTCGCTCATCCAATATATGTAAATGCCGAATTCAAAAACAAAAACAGCAAGGCAAAAGAACTCCACACTGCCCCGGCTATTCCTTTTGCCGATGGGGACAAGTGATGCAAAAAAAGAAGAAATCCCGTGGTATCCGGAAGAAAGAAGAATTATAGGTCTCGTAAATATTGAGTCGAACTTTGACTCTCTCGCTAAAATGCTCGAATAATCTCTGCGTGGCCATTCAATTGTAGGCTCGGCCTGCTCATGCGGCGAGAGTGGCAAATTTCCCTTCAAACGCTTGAAGTTTTTCTGCCTCGATGGCTTTCTGTAGTCGTCTGGTCTCGCGTTGAGCTTCTTCACGCTCATTTTGGAGTTCCATGACTTCGATTTGGGCAACGTTCATACGGCCAACCACTTCTTCCATCTCTCGATCAGCATCAGCAAGGGCTCTCTCAAGATCCATCACTCTTTGCTTGAGGAACTCCATCTTGGAGTCTTCAGAAACCGTCATTGCCTTACCAGATGAGGTAGACATGATTCGTGGCATCTTGGTCGATCCAGCAAACAAAGGCGAGAGGGGAGATTTGGGACCAAAAGAACGAGGTGACTGAAGTCCAGTCTTCATCCGCGAAAGCTGGATGTTGTGGCTAGACTTGAGTTCTCTGATCTCCTCTTCATGCGTAGAGAGCTTCTCCTCCGAGGCTTGTTGAGCTACCATCAGCTGTTCTTCAAGAACCTTGAGTTTACCTTGCATGAGCATGATCTTGGAGGCATTCATCTTTTGCTCCTTTTCACCACGCTCGACGGTTTCCGCAAGGCGCCGACGAAGGTTGGTGTTTGCCGAGAGCTGTTCACGAACTTGTTTGGCAAGCTCCTCAACACGGTTCGCTGAAGCGCGAAGTTGCTCTGAAAGAGCGAGCTCCTCCCCTGCGTGATCTTTCTCGGCAGATCTAAGGGAAATAGCTTCATCTCTCAAAGAGTCGACCTCTTGCTTAGCAATGTCCCGTTCAGCCACAGCTGTCGCCAGGCTTCGTTCCAATTGCTTCATGGCCAATGAGGTTTCTTCGCTCATGGGCTCTGAGCTTTCTAATTTCTGAATCCGATTCAGCGACTCCGCATAGGCCTTTTGCAAGTCCTTGTAGGCATTTTCGAGCCCTTCAGAAGTAATGTGACTATCATCTGGTGATCCGTTGCTTCGAGGTCGGCCACCCATGGGTATTAGAATATCGTGTTCCTGTAATAGAGTTCGTAACGATCCAATTTCCTGTTCTGCTCTGTCAAGGTCCATCTTCAAACCACTCAATCCCTTTTCGCATTGCCACTTCTGCTCTATAGCTTCATCTGCACGGCGACGGAGGGCGTTGATTTCTTCCCTTAGATTTGCAACCTCCCGATCATAACCTAATCTTCTTGGAGAATCCGACATGGCTCGATCTCTCTCCATTTCCAATTGCCGAATTTTCTTTTGGTTCTCACGGTTTTGGTGCTCCTGACGCTCGAGTAGACTTTTCATGGCACGGTGCAACGCGTCTCGCTGAAGCTCGATATCTTTGACTCGCTCAGCAAGAGCTTCTCTCGACTCGGTGACTTTAACGGATGATGATCGTGCGAGAGACGGTGGTCGTGTTCGTGATATCATTCCTTGAGCCACGGAATTTGATCTTCCCAATCCCATAGAAGCTCTTGGATTCATCATTGACGGTGCTTCCTCTGAGATGCTACCAAACCTCCTCAGGTTTTGCTGTGCGTTGGCCAAGGTCATATTCTCTGTCTTCAGTGTTTGGAGTTCTTGTTGCATTTTCGATTGCTCATAGGTCAGTTTCTCGTGCTCAGCAGCCTGAGCCTCCAACCCTTCCACACGAGCACGTAATTGAGGAACGATCTCATCGCGGAGGTTATCTCTCTCGTTGTGTGAACTTTCTAGCTCTGCTTTGAGCGCAGTTAGGAGGTCCTCAAAGTTATCCTTCACTTGCTTTTCCTCGGCCAAGCGTCGACGAAGGTCTTCACATGTCTTCTCCAAGTCTTTTAATCTTCCGGTGGTATCCACGGAATTTATTGAAGCAATATCAACCTATGAAATGTATTAGTAGAAGCGTTGTATGGAATAGCGGGCAACAAACCTGCAAAGCTTTCTCCTCCAACGTCCGAATTTGAGTTTCAAGCACCTTGCGTCTGTTTCGTTCCTCTTGGACCTTCTCAGTAAGCTCTAATCGCATTTGTGCCTTATCCTGTTGCGTCTTGCGCATCATTCGATCAAGCTCATCCTGACGAGCATCGGATTCTCCTCCATACTTGACAGAACTAGTACCCGAGTCGGAAAAGTAATCACTCGTTCTCTTCCCATTCGGATTTTGTGCATTCTGTGCCTCTATTTGGAGTCGCTCAACGAGATCCTCGAGGTCCATCTCCCGCCGTATGGACGACGCAAGCTCCGCACTGATTTCTTTTAGTTCGGCCTCCATTTCTTCGATCTGTAGTGGTGTCGTCGGTGTTGCCAACGGTATCTGTAAGTATGAATTTCTAACGTAGCCTGCATCGGCGTTGGCCTTGGGCACGTCGATTGCGTTGGGTTTATGTTGCTTTGAACCTGACCGGGAGGCATCTGCAAAATTGTTGTCGATTGGTTGGGGCGAAGGTATGGGCGAGTAAGCTTCCGATGTTGGATTGTCTGATGTGGTGCTGTCCCTTCCCCAGCCGAAAAAGGTTCCCAACTTGGACCCGCCGGGGGATTTGGGGCGGGATTTACTTATGGTTGTATTAGACTCTAGAGATTCGTTTGTAAAACTTCGCGATATACCATTAGGTGAATTAAGATTATGTGGTGGTGTGGCTTTGGGTGAGAACATTGACACAAGAGATGGAGATTGACTAGTTGAGCTGGAGTGGCTGTACCATGTGCCCGTAGAGTCTGAGGCAGCTGATGTGAGCGCTGAGTCTGTGGTCAAGCTTGCATGTTTTGCCGTATACTCGTAGCTGTCAAGTGGAAGCGAAGGTGGGATGGATTTGTTTGGACTGTCTGGCGAGCCAATCTGTTGCAGGTTTGCGAGGTTGTTGGCGGAGTTCGCAACGAGTGTAGGCGAACCGGACGACAAATCTGCCAAAGCGATCCGATCGGTTGGATTGCTGCTCAGCTACATCAGCCAAGCACCGTGAAACAAAAACGGTTCGGCAGAAAAAGAAAAGAAAAAATGATTTGTTTATCATGGGGAGGAGGGTGGAGTGCAGTAGTACATACTCTACAAATGAGTCGTCAGAAAAATCCAACAGCAATGAATCTTCACTGAGGTCAAGTTTCGAGGTCGGAGGGAACTCGTGTAGAGTTGGACTGTCAATGGAGTAGGGTCGTGGGTAGGTGGGCTCCGGGAGCTCTGGCAAATCGTTGAGTGTTTGAAAGCTGTTCCCTACGAGGTAGTCGCCAGTGGAAAAGCGTGTAGCCAACGGTGAGGCGTTGGCTGGGAGTGGTTTGCGGCGCACCGAGGAGGTTGACACCGATGATGCTGAGGATTGGGCGCGTGAGCGTTGTTGGGCGCTGGTGAGGGAAGGATTTCGATGTTTACTGTTCCTTTGTGGCTGCGAGTAGGCGTGGGAAGCAGAATACCTGTTGCTGTGACTGGTAGCCGGCAGAGGGAAAGTAGGAAAGGTATCCGTGGGTTGGGTGAGCTGATGGGATGAATAACGGGAATATTCTGGATGTGAAGCAAAGGAAGTATCAGAAGTCCCGACCGAGCTTCTGTCGTCGGATGAAGTGGAGGACGAAGGAGGGATCTGGGTCTTGGTCGGGGACTGGGACTGGCGATGGAGATGGAGATGCTGGGGATGGGGGATGGAGGAATCCATGGTTCATTGGTATCGTTGGAGCCGAAAGACTAGTTCAAGTGAACATTGAATGAAAGAGGGAGATGTGCACGTCGCTCTGACTCTGTACCGTGTACAAATCCGCGATAAGAGCAGAATTTGGAAGTCTGGATACGGGCAGTTGGGAAAGTCTGGTTCAGGTTGTGATAGATTTTCCGGGATCACTGACAGACCTCACTTCTCCTTTTTTTTCCCTTCCTCGCTGCTCCACTACGCGCCTGCTCCTGCCTGCATCACCCTGCATCACCCCCGTGGTTGGCGCCTTCCCCGTGGTCTCCAAGAATGCACTAATCTGCTTTGGGTGCGATGGATGGAGGGAAGGCTAGGGAAGGCACGAAGGGTCAGGGACAGCGCGTGTGTGATAGGCTAGCGGGTGAAGGAGGCCACGGGTGGGCATGCCAGAAAAAGACACAGCGACCCATCAGTTCCCCATTGAGTCCAGGGGCAGCGGGCGGTTGACTTGATGAGCGCTTGAATATCCCCGTCGCTTCTCCCTGTCCGCGCAATCTGGTGTCACTCTTAGCGGCCCTTGGCAGGAACCATCTGAAGCACAGTCGACGAGGTGAACTGTGTGTCGTCTCGAGTGCCCAGAAGGATCGGTGATGGGATCGGATCTCCTCTGTGCCAAATGAAGCTATCGCAACATTTATTGGCCAATGGCCAGATCACAGCGGAAAATCTTTCTTCGTCACGCTCTCATTTACACAGCAAATCATCTTGTTCAACCGCTTTATCTACCAGAGGGCTTTCTCGAAATCGGTTCTCCTCATGCATCGCATCCCTTTCCAATGGCTCATTCGCATGTCACCAGCTAATTACTAATTAAAACCGCGTTACGAAGTCCTGGCACCAACCAAACTATCCAAAATTACCCTCCATGCTCCGATCAGCGACCCAAAATCTCCTTCCGCCTTCATCCTCGAAGAACTTCCAGATCCCCAGATAGAATAATACCAGTACTAGAAATTCACAAAGGCAAAGTACTTCGCGAAGCTCTGAGTTCGAGTGCACGTCATCCGCTGAAACGAACCACCGCTCATCCAAACCTCAAACAACCATCACGTCTTCCACACACCCAACAGTTTCCAGAAGCGCCAGGAGATTCCATCCAACCCAATGATGGGGCGAAACACAACACCACGTGAGAGAACCATTCCTTCCTTCCATTCTTGTGTAAGATAGATAGATAGATAGATAGCTGGAGCGGCGCAGCAACCTTTGCTACCGTAGCATTCGCTCGCCTTTTATTGATCCTGCAGACTACTGCCTATGAGGCATCCACAGTTTGGACCACGAAGTTGGGTTTTAACGGTAGTAAAATGCTACGGTACCAGACAAAGCCTCGAAAGTCCCGAAAGTTCAGCAGTGACGTACATCTTCAAGTCAGTTCTAAAAGATGTTTGGCCTTACATTACATTACCGTAAGAAGTTTGACCAAACCCGCGCACAGAGTGCTAGTGCATCTCCTCCGCCTATTATTAGAAACAAGCCATTGCATAGGCTAAATCCAGCAGAAACCTCCGTACAAGTCACATCACAGTCTACAGTACGTAAAAGCCCAAACATCACCATCGCGCCCACGCCTCGCAACCCAACCCAATGCAAGCTCTCATAGCGACGGGCGTTGAATAACGTCACAGTCGTTACGAGTGGTGAGGCAGTTGGTTGCACCAACGGCGGTCACCGGGCCGGCTCCCCTAGGTACACACTGTTACTGTAAATACCGAGAGAAGTCCGGGGATTGGGAGAGCAAGAAGAGTTCCTCGCGTGCACTGCTAAATTTAGTAAGTCCGTACGTAGTAAATATAGGTATAGTACGAGAACTTACTCGTATGCTTAATTACAGCCTCTTTCTTAGTAAGCTACAAGTACACAATCGTCCCTCTCTCCTCTCTCCTCCATACACCACTTGGTATAAACTTATTAATCCTTTGCCTATAACGTTATCCTGAATATCTTATATAATATTATTATCGAGATTTATATTTATTTGAATTATCTTGAGATGAATTAAAATCAAATCAAATCAAAGCTAAATATGTAAACTAAGAAATGCCGATTTATTTGGTGTACTGTAAAGCAGGGTATATAAATATAAATATAAATATAAATCAAACAAGACAAGAACTTAGGGGGTGGGGTCTTGTCTTGTTTTACAGGTTTTGTTTTACGAGGTACGAGGTACGAGTATAGGTATAGTATTCTTGGTTAGGTTAGAATGGAAATTATCGCCTCCTAAGATCTTGTCTTGTTTTACGAGGTACGAGTTACAAGGATAGTGTTCTTGGTTTAGTCGGTTAGGTCGGAATAGAAGTTGGCGTTTTACCGAGTTTTAATCGTCGGGAGTTGAATTATATACTATGAAATAGAAGGAAAGGAAATATAATTTAAGAATCTCCTCCCTCTTCCTCTTTAACTTTCTAACTTTCTATTTCGCACTTCGTACTTTATACTTCGTAAAAATAAGTATATATTTAACTTTACTAAGGGCCTGTTTGGCTACGCAAATCTCTCCATGCAAAACAGGTGCAAAAGTCGAAGATTTGCACGGGCTAGAGGGCCCCAAGGGCTTATGCAAAAGTTTCCTGATTTGCATGCAAATTAGACTATTGCGACGAAACAAATGCACCACCGTTTGGCTGTTGCAAAAGTCTTTTTTATTTCAGTTGCAAATCTTATATATCTGTACCCCCGTCCCCTCCCCCTCTCGCTCACCCCGGCACATCCCTTCTGTAGTATTACCCTTCTAGCCCTATTGTATCCCTCCTACAATTTCACTATACCCCCCCCCTCTCCCTAGGCGCTCTTTTTACTACTACGGATTACGAATATAAATTACCCGAGTTTACTTTGTATTACCTAGGTAGTAAAGGGGGATGCTAAGGGGGGGGGTATAGGTACTATAGGGGGGACACTATAGGGGGTTACTGTAGGGGACACTATAGGAAAATAGAAAGATTTACACGGAGATTTATACAAAAGTAAAAGAAGTGCGAGATAGAGGCTCCAGTTCTTTTATAATCTTATTTTAGTAGTATAAATCTAAAAACTTTTATATTTAGATTTACGACGGATTTATAACTAATTTAGTAAAAAACTTATACGGCTATCTAAACGACCGTGTATATTAAGATATGTATGTATATCTTAATTAAAAATATATATATATAAATCTTTTTATATAGTGTAAATCTCTAATTTGCACGAGCCAAACACCCCCTAAACTATGAATAAACCCCACAAGATCTTGTATTATTTTACGGTACTCGTATCCTCGGTTTATTCGGAATGGAAATTATCGCTTTACTTGGAAGTTGGAAGTACGGAGGACTTTTTTATTTGTAGTATACGTCGTATCGAATCTATAGACCCTAACTACTAATATAAACTATAGAATATAATAAAATATGAGAACCCCTTCTTCCCCCCTTCCCCCGATACTCTACTAGGTATAACTCCAACCCTACCTATATTCGTTAGTCCTTGAATTCCCCTCCTACTTCCTCCTAGGCGTAACAAACGTAAAATTCAATGGGCGTACTAACCCTGTTTTCCACTGAAAAATCCCCTGTATACCTACTAAAGATTTACGTTTATTACGCCTAGGAGGAAGTACTTCTATATCCTCTTTAACTTTTCCAACTTTCCAACTTTCCAACTTCTTTCAATCATCCTTGTATATACTAACAAGGTACTATACTTTGTAGATACTCGAGTATACGAACAAATTAAGCACTTCGTACTTCGTATAAATATATATATACGACTAGGGATTAACAAGTTAAATTTTAAAGTTTAATCTTTTTATAAATATAAAACTACTAAACATAGAAATAAAACATGAAATTTAAGGGTCTCGATATAATTTCCCCGGCCAGGTTCCGGAGCTAGGCGCTAGTAATATTACTCCTATAGCTAGGTAGCTAGCTATATATGAAACGAAATCCCCCGGTTCGTAATATTCGTAATTCGTAGCTTAAATTATCTTAATTTATCTAAGTAAATTTATTTAGTTCCGAGGTTCTTCTTAACTTAATTTATATATTATAATAAATAATAATGTTATATTACTTTATATGTAATACTATAAGTATAAGTAAGGAAATAAGAGTATTATTTATTATTTAGTAAGTCTAGCTAAATACTTAAAAGACTATTTAATGATATAATCCTCTATAAAATAAGAAAGATAGATTATCTTATATTACTCTTAGGTAAATATAGAAGATCTCGAGCACGATGAACATAGTATATAATAGTGGTTTCCGTACCGCCAAAGGCGTAGAGGTACTCGGGCCGTAACAAGAGGGTCCGAAAACATGTTTTTCGAAGATGGCGAGGAGATTTTGGGATGGGATGGCTAGGCTGATGATGAAGAGGGTGTTTTGGGGAAGAGGGAGGTTGTATTGTTGTGGTAGTTTTGGATCCTAGTCCGTATATGATTTTACCTTTTCTGCGGGATGCAGGGGGATGGTTAAGGGAATTTGGTAGAGGAAGTTTCTTGCACTTCTGCATAAGATGTGTTCAGGATGATCAGCGATTCCAAGTCCCTGGTTAGTTCCCACTTGGCAAGAGCTATGTAGTTTTCTTTTGAACAAAACATTTCGCCTCGGTGATAGAAACTAAACATAATCGTAACACCACTCCTTCGGTGCTTGGTATAAATATAGAGAGGTGGAAGATGAGCTAGTTGAAGAAGTCACTCTCGAAAAGTTAAACTGCTTTCTATTTTTTTCTTGATATCAATTTTCGAAACACCAGTGAATTAGTCCACACCACTGGAACAAGAAGCCTTTGCTTGGTCTTATTTACGATATAATCAGGGGTACGTTAACCATGTTATATAGCATATTAGCGTCAGTCCAACGATGACCTAACACATCGCCCAATACACAACATAACAGCCCAGCTTATTCCGTAACTATGTAAAAGATTCCAAATACATCTCAAGCTCCACCCCACAATCAGCTACCCAAGTCCAGATACCATCCTAATATCACCGCCCCCGAAAATAGGACAATGTCATCCTCTCCACCAGAATATGTTTCACTCAAGACTATATGGATAATAATCGGTAAAAGGTAGTTCTTATTAAGATCTATCGAATATGACTAAAGGGAAGGATAAATTCACAGCACTATCTTTGATACTAGCTATTTAGTAACCTGACGCACCTAGATATTCCTACAGAGGGAGGGGGGAGCGAATCGAGGATAGTAGACGTAGGGACTGGAACTAGGTAAGTCACTTGAAAGTAAAAACCATCAAAGCTATGTCGAATCAAACTTAGATTTAGAATCCGGCTTACGGACTTATATTAAGCGCCAAGTTACCAAAAACCGTCCAACTGATAACTAGATATCTCCTTTGATACCATGCCACCACGACAATAGCTTCCACCCAATGTATCTCTTTACCAATGCGATATCAACAAGGAGTTCCCTCCTAAACTCATGGGAGTTTACGACATGATCTATATCCGGACTTCACCCTCGTCCTCCAGAATGAGCCTATCCCTACTATCATTACAAACTGCCGAAACTTCAAAGTACATTTTACTCCTAGGAATATTATGTTCATAGCCAACTACCTTCCTTTTCTCAGAGCCGAACAGCTATCTTCAATATACAGAAACAGACATGTCATCCTTCCAACCCTGAGAACAAGACATACGCAATACTACGTTTGATAAAGCTACCCAGGTCACAAACTCTCATCTAAATCCAACCTGCGTGTCTAATCTTCTAAAATCGTTTGTGGAGCATAGACTGAAGTTGTAAAGTCGGATGTAAAGGAATCGAAGGCCCTCCTCATATGGCCCTTTCTATGTACAGTGCGAGTGCAACTTCATTGTGCGTAAATTACTTGAGTACTTACCAGAAAAACCGACAACGAAGATTTCGCGGAGGAAGTAAGAGTTGTTATCTTAGAAATTATGGATAAGACGAAATTTGCTGCTTGTTCGGCTTTCACCCGGTGGATAGGATTGGAAAGACCTGATGTCTCTTGACTTTGAAGTTTGTCACGCTATAATATAATAGAGAATATAATATTCATAATTCGTTAATTGCATTATCGATATACCTCATAAATTCTTCCTTAAGTATTTTTAGAACGAGTTTTAGTAATTACCCGCGCGCCTTTTTAGATTCACCATCTTAATTTTATTAACAGCCCGCACGAACACATAAACCCCCAAAAAACAAAATAACAAAACCATAATCCTCCTCCAAAAATAAAAAGTTACTAATAACGAATACAACCGCAATATCTCCACACTATTCAGAGGTCTACCGTCTTTCTCAGAGCCCCCAGGCCGAAAAAAAAGACGTAAACCCGTACAGTACTAAGATCTACAAACATCTACTTTTTATATCATTAATTCTTAGATTATTATAAAATTTCTATAAATCCTAATACCATATTCTAATTAACAAGTTACTCTAACTCTAACTCTACGATAATAATAAGCCCTAAATTTAATTACAGTAAAATTATCTAGCTGTACTATACATATATATATATCGTTAAGGAAAGAATATATGTACGTACCGTACTATTTAATTATACTTATATGCCCTTATTTATATCCTCTTCCTAACTAACTAACTAAACCTAACCTAAACTTTAGACTTCAGTCTTTAGGAATTTAATAAGTAACGGGCAATACTACAGTAAGGTACAGAATAGCCAGACCTACCTATATTTATATATATAACAAAACAATTACAATTCTACCAACGCGAGGGTACTTGCTTGCTTGCTTAATCCTAGCCTAGTTCGAAAGAGAAAGACGAAAGACCTGACCTCCGAACCGTACTATACAGGAGATAAATAAAAAGTCTCATTCCATGATTTGTTATTCGATATATTTATATTTATATACTTGAGTACTATAGTTAGTAGACTACAGTACAGGTACCTTACAACCAACCAACCAACCAACCAACGACATCAAAGAACAAGAACAAGAACAAGAACAAGAAAAATATATCTTATCTTGAAAAGAAAGAAGGGGGGAGAGAGAGATATTTAATTCACTTATTACACCTCTTATTACACCTCTCATCTCATCTCATCTCATCTCATATTATTGCCCTCACTATCTCACTACCTAACATCCCTCCATGCCCCCTCACACTACACTCCCTCACACCCAAGAAAACCCCAAGGGACACAAGGTACATCCAACACACGCATGCATACATGATATCCCATCAACTCAATCAATCAATCAAAGCATCCATCCAGGTCAGTCAGTATCCCAGAATCACTCATTCACTCATTCCATCAATCAATCCTTCATGAGCACATCACCCATCCATCCACCACATTTCATGCACAAAAGAAAAAAGAGGAAGAGGAATAGGAACAGGGCAAAGAAAGAAAGAACCTAGAATTAAAGGAAAGGAAAAAAGGTTCAGGCTGCATTTCTTTCCCTAATTACAATAAGATCCTAAAGAGAAGAGAGAGAAGAAAAAGGTCTTTCACAACCCCAAGGCCCAATATTTTATTATTAGGTTGTTTTTATTTCACGGATGAAAGATTTAATCTTCTTGAAATATCTAGAGTATTGGAACAAGTGGGTGGTGCGGTATGAGCCCATTGATGAGAGTGAGAGAGTATAATACGACATCCATCCATCCTCCATCCATTCCTCCAAAGGGGAAAAAGAAAAAAACCAACAAAATGTCAAGGAAACCGCATGAAAGCCAAAGTCCCAGATATTACGCCCGTTCCGCAGACTAAACAAGACTAAGAACCCAAATGCGAAGATTTTATGCACAGAGGAAAGAGAGATGAATCGCTTAGGCCTCGATATCGTGAGGGACGGGGCTGTTGGCGATCATCTTCTCGCGAGCGTCGTGGCCGGCCGAGAATTTGCTCTCGGCGTCGGAGGAGACGTCGTTGAGAACCTCGCGGGTCAACTCGACGTAGTCGTATGCGAACTCGCCAATCTCGGCGTCGTCGATACCAAGAATTTCGGCTTCCTCGGTGGCGCGAAGGGAGAGACCGGGGATGAGGTTCATGATGAAGAGGATGAGGCAGGTTCCTCCGAAAGAGTAGACTCCTCCTGCGAGGGAATCGGCCAATTGGTATCCGAGTTGGACCCAGTTGTGGTTGAGCCATCCTCCTGGAATCACGGTGAAACCATCGAGATGTGCTATGTAGTCGGCAGCGAAAAAGGCAGTCAAGATGTTACCAATGAAACCACCAACGGCGTGCTCGGCAAAGATATCGAGAGCATCATCAATACCGAGGAGGAACTTGAGCTTGGTAGCATAATTGGCACCTGCGGCACCGAGAACACCGTAGATGATAGCGGCCCAGGCGGGAACGAAACCGGAACCGGGTGTGATGGCAACTAATCCAGCAATGACACCAGAGCAGAAACCAACAGTGGACCATTTGCGCTCAAGGCGGTAATCGAGGACACACCAGGTAATACCTCCAACACAAGCAGCCAAGTTGGTGACAACTGCAGCCATAACAGCGCGCATGTTGGCAGCGAGAGCGGAACCAGCGTTGAATCCGAACCATCCAACCCAAAGGAAGACGGTACCAATGACGATGTGTGTAACGTTGTGTGGGCGGTAGTTCAATCTGCGGAATTGGTCAGTTCATGTTACTATTTCGAATAAATTTCCGATATCCGAGTACAAAATAGGGAACACGAAAGATCTGATATTTCGCGGATGAGATCAAGGATCACTTACTCATGAGTGCCGTGTCCACGACGTTTGCCCAACATGATGGAGTACGCGAGGGCAGCGCAACCGGAAGAAATATGCACTGGAGTTCCACCGGCGAAATCCAATCCTCCCAACTTAAAGACCCATCCCGAAGAGTTCCAGGTCCAACAAGCGATTGGGTCGTAGATGATGGTAGTCCAAACAAACATGAAAACAACGGATGGCAGCATGCGACCACGTTCGGCAACGGCTCCGACCGCCAAAGCTACAGTGATAGCAGCGAACATTCCCTGGTACACGGCGAACATGAGATCTGGAATCTTGGGCGAACCAATGGAAGGTGCACCAAGAACATTTCGGAAACCAATGTTCTCCAAATCACCAATATACTTGCCGGCCGTGTGTGAGAAAGCGAGGGAGTAACCCCAGAAGAACCATTGGAATGAGACGACGGCTGTAGCCATGATGGAAAGCCAGATGAGGGACAGAGCGGACTTTCGGCGAGCCAGACCGGAATAGAAGAAGCTGTACGTGGAAAGATTAGCTTCTGTTGCACCAAGTCCACCGAACACGTTGAATGGTATGCACTTACCCGACACCTGGAATCATGAGCAGGACGAGGGCGGTCGAGGTGATCATCCATGCGATGTCTCCCGACTAAAAATGTGGTGATTAGCTTGGGTATGATTTTGAGGGGATTCGCCCCAACTGCATTGCATGCGATTTAAGCTTACCTCGTAGAAGATGTTCAAATCCTCCGTGAGCGAGTCGCCGCCAGCTGCGTTGGTGCCATTATAGGGGACCTTGACGACGTAATTGAGGTGATCGGGATCGATACTCATTTTTGCGATTAGTTGCTCTCGGAGCGTATTATAATAAGGTGTTGTTGTTTATAGGCGAGTTTCGTGTTTTGGTGTTTGTTTGGCTCTCTGAGCTCTTGGGAATTATATTGCGACGAATCGCGAGAGTGCGCGGTAAGTCGAGGCGGGTTTGCAATTCACTCAAGAATGCCACGGTCGAAATGAGTGTAATTGAGTGAGAGGTTTCGCCGTTGGGGGGAGGAAAGGTACTCTTGGCGAGAGAAGAAACTGTTCAACGGTCGTGGAGGGGGAGTTTGGATATAAAAGGGCAAAAGTCGACTGACGAGCTACGGGGCAGGGTTGTCGAGGTGAGTGAGATCTTGGCGCGTGGATGTCTCGGGGGGTCGATGAGTTGCAGCGGTGGGTTGGGGCAAGGGTCGGTGGGAGTGGAGCCGAGTGTGGAGTGAGGACGGAGAGCAGAGACTCAATTGACAATTGGAGGGCGGAAGGTGGAAGGTGGAAGGTGCAGGTAAGAAGGATATTTGACGGGGAGGGGGTCTGCTTATGTTGATGTGCCGCTTTCAGTGGAACACCCAATACGGAGTACAAACCTACTCCGTAGTCGTATTCAAGGTTGTGCCAATATCAGCCAAACAAGAGCTGGCCGAGGCGTGAGGTAGCGAGGCTGTGTTTGGATTGCTGCAGAGTGTGAGAGTGTAAGAGAGCGTCACCACTTCGAAACAAGAGGAGAAGAAAAGTAAGAATTGACGAAAAAGAAGAGAAAGAAGGACATGTGGGAGATCGACTCCTATATCAAGAGGTGTTGATAAAGGTAGAATCTAGAAAGAATGCTAGTCAGTGAATGAACAAACTCTTTCCGACCTGTCCCGAGCTGTAGATAGCTGCCCTCGAGCTACTCTAACTTCGTACATGACCACACACAAATTCAATGAAGAAGGGCAACTCAGACCGAAAGCCTTCACAGCCTTCGTCAGAGGCGACCAGCCGTTGATATGCAATCCTATGCTGATTGGAGCAACTTCTTCCCAATATCTTATTGACCTCTAATGTGTATCTATCTTATCTTCCTCATCCGGTTTATTCTTTGTTGACTTGTTCACTCTCTATCCTCTTCACTCTATCCTCATGTCACAGTCATTTCAGAGATACCAGTACGGAGCGTACTCGATACAAGCACATCACATGAAGACATCAAAGATGCTAATTTCCACTTCTGCAGAACTCTTCAAACATTCCCTACTCAACCTCATACACTCGCATGCATATGTTCTGCCAAGTAAAGTACTTTCCCACACATACTTTCCCACACAGACGGTTCAAGCTAGCGAATGGCCATTAGCAACCTAATGAGGCAACTCGATAATGCGAGTACGGGGTGACATTGTTGTAAAAAAAACTTCCATATTACTTCCCTCGGTTCTAGCGTCCCATCGCAGGTGTCAAAGCCGGGAGCCAGCTCAGGCTGAATTGATCCCAAAGTGACACCACACCACACCACACCATCCATCATTGCTGCCAAAAACGAGTACGGCACTTCCCGTGGCGTCCACATGAATGTATTGTTCGAGTCTGCTTAACGTGGTGTCATGAGGTTGTGCAACCGAATCGAGGTTCAGCGCAAATTCTTGCGTGAGCGAGATCTGGTAACCACCACATTGGCATCTTCTTAACATGTGATGGCAGGCAACGCGATTGGCTGAAAAGGATATTGAAATTGTAAAGGACGTCAACCAACGACAAGCGACGTCTTCTTTGCCTCTTGGCCCGCCCCCTTGCGCCTCCGCTCCATGGGCGTTCCTTAGCGTGGTAATGAGGAATCCACAGATAAGCAAATACCGGCTCTTCTCGCTTGTCATTGGACATGGTCCAGCATCAGCCAGGTCGCGCCCGAGTTTGGAATCAGCGATTTTTCTAGGGATTGTGTTATGTGCGGGTTGAGCCTTGCCAAGGAGTTGGTAGGAGTGAGAACAGCCCGTTTGTGAACTGAGGGCCGCACCAACGGGCGGGAACCAGTATGACAGTATTGGTGGACCACTTATTCCGTACCCTGAAGAAGTCACATCACCAACTGAAGACAACACCTGGCATATGATTCCGAAATGTACGTACAACAATCGGATGCGATACGCGGAGATATTATTGAAGAAGACGGTTTTGGTGTCGCCGAGCCTGCAACTAGAAAACCACCGACTCCAGCGCCCTCGGATGTGTAAAACAAAGATCAACAGCATCACGGCAGAAGACTGCAAGATCTGCTCGGCCCTTACAGAATGCATTGTTTCCATGCTGTGTGAGGATCACCAAAACGAACATGATAGACCGAACATGTATGCGATCTTCAGATATACTCCGTATTGTTAGGATGCTGGCAGAGGTAGCCATACAGATGCAGTGAAAAGCAAGTGAAAAAACCAGAATGGAACGTTGAACATTGGATCTTCGACCAGCATCATCTCCAATCGCAACTCTTCGACACCAAGCCATCCCATTTCTCCATTCGTCATTTCTTGCAGGTTTGATGTTTCGACTGAATGTTTCGCCTTAAGCCTGTCTCAAACGAAAAAGCAAGGTACCTCACAATTGCCATCACACCGGTTCATCCTATCCCAAGCAATTCATGACTGAGGCCAAGAAGCATTCTCCTCGTCTGAAGTTCAGAACATGGCGCAATCCCAAGCTTCCAAACATTTCGAGGCCCCGAGCAATTACTTCATGGGACGTCCTTGAAGAACACCTTTCAACTTGGATCACCAAGAGGAAGACCCACGATCGATGATCGAGATTCGAGCAGTTGCGTAAACGAACAAGTGACTCGCAGGGACATCCTTCACATCCTCCCCCACGTACCCCTTAACTTCAACGTGGTCTAGTTCATCCTTATTACCAGGGACGAACTCGGTCTAATCTCCATCGAGACAAACAATCCAATCTAGACGCCTCCGTCCTCCGTACCCTGGATATGAATGATACCGTCGTACCAACACCAACACGACCACCACCACCTTATTTTAAGCTGATGTGGTACGACGATACACGCATATAACCATATTACAACAATAAGGCATAACCATCTCCCTCCCCCAAATATAAAATTTCCATCCTCCGTAATCTAGACCCATAATCCATATCTAATTCCCAAGCAATAATGATTTCCGCGCGTCCACAGGAAAAGACAAGAAAACGCTTGTTTTCGGCACCATATCATCTTTCGGAAGGGAGGCTGTGCGCCGAAAGTTGAAATTTTTCTCTTCCTTCGGAATCGGGATGATAAATTTACTTTACTTTACCTCTCCGTACTGAAAGCCGATATTTTCCCGTTTTTTCTAACTTTTTGACTTCAAAGTACTCGGTGCGCACTGCCACTTATCTTGTCTAGGTAGTAAAAGTTAAGAGAGAAATCAAAATCTTCCGAAATATTCCACGTTGGCTGGCGTGAGTTGGTGTGATGGTTGGTGTTGGTTTATTAATGATTACTAACCATACAAGTAACGAATCCCAAATAGAGTACAGCTTTCGGAGAATATTCTAATACTGTAAAACAAGCATATCCCACGCACCCACCCAAGAATCTTCCACGCGAGGGTAGGTACGGAGTAGAGAACTCTAATTCTTACTACCTACCTACCTACCTGCCGCCATGTCCTGTACCGCACCGCCGTCTTTACCCCCGGACGTACAGCTACGCGTACAGTACATATGGGAGATTAGCTCCTACTGTACTGTACTGTACTGTACTCTCACGTCCTCGGTAAGATATACCGGGTTGATTAAAGACCTGTCTGCCTACCAGTACCTAGTTCCTCCACAAACACCTACTATACGTATAAGTAAGGTTTTCGCAAGTAACAGCTGGGTTTGGGTGAGTTTTTAGTATTTAATTGTAGGGAGGTGATTGATGGTGATTGAATTATTAACATGCATGGGGAATTGGGGAATTGGGGAATTGGGGAATTGAATTCTTATACAAGTCCGAGGACTCGATGATAGCGCGGAGTAATTGCTACCACCACTTAGGGAGTACCTGACGAGCCTGATTCTGTGTATTGGTATGAAGGTACGGAGTATGGTGGTATTAGGCACATATACTATACATACTAAGGGACGAACGAACGAAGGAAGGGAAATCTCGATACTGTAAATCTTACCTGTACTATTGCACGTAGGGTAGGAATCTAATACAGTCTTAATCCATCCATCTAAACAAACAAAAATAAAAATAGTTACGTCTAAATTCTAATCCTCCTAAATCCTACTCTCTCAAGTATGTATGTATGTACCTACTGTACAGCGTCGTACAGTACAAAAACCATCCAAGGTTCTTAGCGCCACCGCTAGTATGGAATCTATTTATTACTCTCGGAAGTCGGTGCGACGTTCTGTACTATACTGTACTGTACTGTACCCGGCCCGTAAGCGACTCCAACATTCGGTGAGGATTGCATTTGTGCGACGCTATTACACTAAGATACGAACCTTGTGTGAAGGATGGGATGGGGGAGTGTTGGATGGAGGGATGGTGGTACTCAATAGGTACTCTATAGCAAGTTTTCATTATTTCCGTTTTTTTGATTCGGATTTGTGGGATTACTTTACTTGGTTTTTTGGTTGATGGGATAGTGTGTGTATGAGGGAATGAGGGGGGAGGGAGGGTATGGTGTGGTTTGTTTCTAGGGCTGGGTTTGTAGTATGGTATGGTACGGTGTATATTTGATGAAATAGTATATATATATGGGATGTCTTCCTTGATCCTTTCTAATAAAAAAAAGGAAAGAAAGAAAGAAAGAAAGAAAGAAACTAATTATTTCTTTCCCCTTTAGTTTATTCTGACTGTATATCCTATCCTTTCTCACTCTCTCATTCCATCCCATCCCGTCCTCGTCATCCTCACTCTTTCAATCCTTCCTTTCCACCTTCCATCTATCTATCCCATCCCATCCCATCTATCTATCTTCAACCTCTCCCATCCCATCCTATCCTATCCCATCCCATCTATATCTCATTCCCCCATCCCATCCCATCCCACCTATCTTCCATTCTCCCTTCTGCAAATACCCGCCTTATCGTCGTTGTCCAGGTGAGAACGGTTAGCTTTACGTTGTGCAGCTGCAGGTTTGGGACGAAGAGTGCGTTTGGAGGGGGCGTTGTACGGTGTGCGAGGGTGGTGCGTGTGAGATGCGTGGTTGCCATGGTTTGTGGGACGTGGAGGGGTTTCTTTTCTTTT
>LT855410.1:3749325-3795092 GCA_900184765.1 Hymenoscyphus fraxineus
TGACGTTCTCCTGGGTGGATGAACAGAACTTGCGGCTGATACAGATTCTATTAGTAGATAGTTGAGTAGATAATTTATGACTTCGTCGATGGTAAGTATGCAATTTCTCCTAGACGGTAATTTAGATTTTTGACTTTATCCCAGTGGATATAGTTACTTTGCTTTTTATCTATCGTACTTAGGTATTTTCTTTTGGGCTTGTGGATGATGCTGAATTGGAGGTGTATATTACGAGCTTTTATCATTTCTTTTGCGTTTCCTTCTTCCGAGAATGGTAGACTAGATTGTTTCTTTTGAGGTGAGTCATAGGCTTGGATGGGATGTTGGCTTTTTATCTGAAATTGCTAGTTCTATGGTTAGATTGTGGAATTATAGTGGCTACTAGCTTGAGGTGGTTTGAAAGTCTTTTTGATGGATACTCTTCAGCTATATGGGTTTGGTATCTGGGTTTATGATATCGTTATTGTCTTACTTTTTTCTTTTTCTTTTTTTACTCTTGTATATTAGTCTAATGATATCTATTTACTCTTTTTATCTTGAGTATAATTACACCATCACTCTTCAGATTTAAAGGTTGTGTATTGTGGATCCGTCTATCTTTTAGAATTCGGGATACCCCGATTCTTTTTTATTACAGTAGATAGGTTTCGCTTTACAGATAGTCTCAAGAACATCATACGATGTAGAATCAAATGTTCTTCTAATCTTTAGTAAGTTCTGGCTTTTATTTATAATATATAAATATCTATTTTAGTGACATTTAAGGTTATGATTTAGAGCTCTCCTGTGTATTTTCTTTGTAGTCTTTCCTTTACATTCAATCTAGTTCCTATTACTTGCTTTTCCTTCCGCTTTTCCTTTTGATTCTTTTAAGAAGCTCTTATTTCCTTTAGTAGAAGGCAGATTTTGTAGTGTCAAATCACGATAAGTATCCCTTCTATCTTCGAGTTTTTCCGAGTGGTGACATTCACGGGGAAGCGAAATCGAGGTTTTTGAATACTCGAATCCCTGATCAGCGTGTCACCCCGACGAGTGAATTCGAAGAATGGAATCAATAATATTGCATTACCTGTACTCGCTTAAAATGCTGACCTGTAGAGAAGTGAAATAACTTCTCGGCGTATAAGGCAGTAGTATACGAAGACCCTTCGATTACAGCTGTTCGAAAGGAACATACAGTATGCTTCGTAATCACAATCAATCAGGCCTAGTGGTTCATTTTGTGATGTATTTTGAACGTGCTGCGCTGTTGAACAGTATTGGTACAATTCTAAGACGGGGTCATTGCAAGTTGACAACACACTCAACGAAATTCTGCGCAGCAAGTCACCTCGGAGCTTGAGTAAATCCTACTTTCGTGACACTTCAATTGCAGGGCCGATGCGGATACGTGCATCTGGTGTGTAGCAACATGGCTCATGTATGTCGAGAATCCCCTCAACATTTTCCGACCTCCTCAGAATCAACCTTTCTACAAAACATTGTTCATCTGGAAGATTCCACAATCGAGGAAAACTTCATCTACCTAGTCGCCCTCGCATATCCCAAAAACAATTAGAAACACAAGTTTCATGATGGCCACCGACAAGGCTGCGGGCACCGACAACTTGCTCCGCAACATCCTCCTCGAGTTGCAAAGTCTCAATCGGAACTTAGAACGACGACCTTCTGGCGCGGTTAACAGTCTGGATCCACCAATTGAGGGTCCGGAGGGTGCCTTGACTTTGCCAGAGAATCCTGTTCCTACAGGGAATCACAGCAGCCAGAGTCAGCAGGATGCCAAATCAATCAACGCGCCAACTCAGGAAGCTGCAGGCGAACAGATACCCCCGACGACTGACGAGAATGAAGAGAGGCCCTCACTTTGGACAAAGGATGTTTTGCCGTTCAAATACGTACAAGAGGGCGATATACTGCCGCTATTCGAAACCTACTACTGTGCATATCATTGGTTGTTATCACCGCATGACTGGTTGAATGAGGATGACTATGCCAAACCATCCACTGAGGTTATTAATCGTTGGTGTAGATTATACTCAAAGTGGGGAGTTCCCAGTGATGGACGATTACAGCTCTCTTTTGAAACCAAGGAACTTATGCGTATGCATCGTGCCGATCCTGAAAGGGCGCTGCAGCACTTGAAAAAGCTGGATGTTCTTGAAAACAGCCTAGGAAGAAACGGTTGTAGTTTTGTCATCCACGACCATATAGAAGATAAAGAAGTTGGTCAACTTGGTCACGTTGATGTGTTCACTGGAAGACCTGAGATCCTTTTCAAACCGAAAACCATTCCACAGGCGATTCCAAGAATACAAAATATCCATCCTTGGAATCGCTCAATGTAAGACCGTACTTTCGATAAAGTGAATCTTTGCTAACCGAAAGTCAGTATTATAACTGGGGTATGCGCAACACTTCCAGCTGGGACTACAATATTGGACGCATACCCTTGGTTTGGACGGGAAGGGCTGAGGAGAACCTGGCCAGTATTAATAGCCCATTGCAAGTGCTTAGCAAAATCTGGATCTCCCATGCCACATCCTAAGCATCTGAGAGTTGTCCATTTCCACGTTAGATACTTTGAGACGGATAATCGAGGTAGTACTAAAAGATGGCAGGGGAGAATCTGGAAAAGCGGTCGCCTACATAGCGACGCAAAGAATCACTGGTCTGAATGGTTAAGGACATATGGAGGGTTCGATTTACTTCGACGATGCTCATTTAGTGTAATACCACTCTCTGTCAAAGGCCGGTATATGGATGACTGCTAACACACTCCCCGAAACAGATGGCGTCTATTTATACGATTGAGCCTTCCGGTATAAAGAAGTTCAAATATTCGTACTGGACCACATTAGTTCTGACTTCAGCTGACTCCTGGAACTATTCTGGTCTCACGGGTGGTGAGGATTCCCTCATTGTTGTAGACATGCTAAGAGGCAGAATGGATCAGGGATTAGGAGTAGCGATGAGATGTATAAATGGACTACATAGGTGTTTGGCGCAACTGATCAACGGTGATGATCCGTTATTGGATCCCGGTCAACATGATACCCTACTTTCGGACGACGACTCATTCTCTCGATCAAAGATGTACTTCTGGTGCCTCAATCTGCTAAGAGAGCTAGCAAGAAACATGGACGAATTTGTTTCAGAGCTTGAAGACTTCCCAAGCAGATTTCTCTCAAAACATATAGCGGTTAACGGGGCACCAAGTATGGAAAAATTGGAACAGAGATGTCAATATTGGATAGAGAGATTTAAAAGCAAAAAGGGGGAACTGCTTGAATTAAGAGAAGAGGCAAAAGCGTTGAGGGACGGGGTGAGTCTTCTGAAATCTAACCCAAAACAGGTACTAAATATTCAAATAGCTTTTCAGCGCTAGCTCTGTAATGGAAAGCCGCGCTTCAACTCGCTTGGGCGAGAATGTCAGACTTCTGACATATGTCAGTATAGTCTTCCTACCACTGTCATTTTGCATGGTAAGATTCGTTTTCTCTTCCACCAAGCTTGTCTCTCACTCAATTCGATTATCGTTTCCCCGATCTAAACTTCACCTTGATGATATTCATATCATTACTCTGGCTGATAATCACCAGTCAGTATGGTCTATAAACGACCAACTCTTCAGTATTCGTTCCCTTATAATCACCGCTACCATCGTTGCAATTTCAACATACATCCTTGTTTTGAACGTGAACAACGTGGGAAAAGCCTTGACTATTCTCAAACAACCACGGAGTTGGAAGGCTCTATTGAACGTCCGATTCAATAATCTTAAAGTCCTATTCGAGAAACATCTTAAGATCCTGCGCAAGAATCTTAAGGTCAAATTTAGGGAAACTACGACCTTGGTTGTGGATGTTGTGTTCTCAACAATATCCCAAGGTATCTTCTGTTTCATAATGCTCATAATCAAAAGATGGCCTAAAAAGACGACGTTGAAGTTTGATAGAATTTGGACGTGGATGAAATTTTGGAAACGATCGCAGCGTGGAGATGGTGGTATCGCAGTTTAAGGACTTGGATATTTATAGGGAGCTGTTTTGTAGGACATTGATGCTCAGATTTGTTTATTCTTTTACGCCTGCTTAATTAATAGACCACTTTCTTCTAACGATTCCAGAATAATACGTTCTTTCTTCATACTTCACCATCAAGCCCACACAAGAGGGGGGAAAGATGAGAACATCAAGTGGATTCAAAAAGGGGCGGGGTTAACAACAGCGATCGGACTAATTTCCGCGCCCTAATCAGCTGGCAATTAATATAAACCTTCCCTTGTGTTTTATTATAAAAGACTCCTGAGTCCTGATAAACCCATCCCAACCCCCCATCTTCACAGCACTAAACATATAAAACCACCTCACAACCATCTCACACCCACCCCTCACCCCAACCCCTCCNCTACACATAACCGGCGTGCGATCCACAAGCGCCCTAATCGGTCCATGTAGCACATCCACCTCCTCACCTTCCAAAACCCCCTCGGTGAAAAGCGCGAATTCTAGTTCTCCTTGAGCGATGTAGCCTTGTAACATGCCTTTCTCATCAACGATCACTAGTCCTGCATCCATCAAGCCCCTCGCTTTAAGTTGTCCAAGTTTAAGCTGGAGGAGAGACTTAGCAACCAGGCCGTGGGGATCAAGCTCTACGGTGATTTCTCGCATAGTTTGCGGAGGCGGGATGAGAGATTCTACGAGATGGCCTTTGGCGCGGACGATGCTGAGGGCGTGGTCGTGGTCGAGGAATGGGTGGCCGAGGACATTTTGCGCGAGGTCGTAGACACTTTCGCTGCTGAGAGTGTCGGCGACCCATTTGGCGACCAGGATGGCGATCATGAAGGGGGGGATGTAGTCGACTTCTCCGGTGAGCTCGAACATTATTACGGCGAGGGAGACGGTCATTCGGGAGACGCCGGCGAGGAAGGCGGCTGAGCCTACCATGGCGAAGATTCCGGGGGAGATATCTGGGATGGCCTGGGTAGGGTTAGTTGAATATTCGGGTTGAAGAGATTTGTGATCATACTTGACCGATGAGACGACCAAATAATGCGCCAGCGTTCAATGCAGGAATAATAATCCCTGATGGGACTTTACAGCCAAATGTGATGATTGTAAGTACCAACTTGACAATAGTCCCATAAATAAGCCAACCATAATAATGGCTCTTGTCCTCCTTGGCCTCTTGAACACAGACCCATGAGCCATCGGGGTGCCGGCAATCCACTAGTATGTTCTTCATGATAATATCTCCAGGCTCTCTCGTCAACGGATTGGGATATTGAAGAATGGCAGTAATAAGAACGACTATACCGAGTTCCAGAACAGGATGGTTGCTAATAATAGAATATTTGCGGAATGACTTTGACCAAAGAAAGTTTGCTCGACAGAACACACCACCAAAGATCCCACCTGACACACCTAGAAAGACGAAAACGAGATAGTGGAGTGGCTCATAGCTGTCACCGTAGTTGGTTTGGAAAAGTACTAATTTTCCCGTCCCAGTTGGGTTCAGTGCCTTTAAAACCACTGCTGCGATCAGGGAACACAGAAACGCTCTCCAAAGGACTTTTCGGGGAAAGTATGTGCTGATTTCCTTAAGCTTAATCAGTTTGATGTTCGTGAGTTGATGTCATACTGCAACAGCTCACCTCGTAGGAAAACAGCACACCACCAATTGGCGCTCCAAATGCAACACTCAACCCAGAACTACAAGCTACACTCAACATTTCTCGCATTTTCCGCCCATTATCTCGATACTTGGGAAACAGACTGGAAACCAAGTATCCAACACAAGTAGAAATGTGTACAAATGGGCCTTCTTTTCCCAGACACATACCCGTTGCAACAGCGAGTGTTGAGCCGACCGCTTTGACAAAAAGGACTTTGAAGTCGAGAAAGTGCGGGATGACGAATCCCGAAAGTATGGTCTTAATTTCTGGTATACCACTCCCGGCTGCCATATACATTGACTTTCCTACTGGCTTTTGCTTCCTGGAAGATTCTTGTTGCTCGTCTGAACTTTCGTGTATGACAGCGGGAAGATTTGCTTTTGTGGTCATCGTCACCCCACCGGCTATTATTCCATACAGGAAAGCGAGGGTAACGTATAAAACGAACTTGGTCCAGTAGGATTCGGACCACCATATCCAGTTTTCACATTCGCCATCCGAACCTCCCATGCAACATGCTTCCTTCGTACTGAACGCTCTAGTGGAACAGTATCCAAGCTTAAAATCACTGAGTGTCGCTTCGGTGACATCTTTGCAGTAATGTCAACTTCCTTATCCTGAGAAAGGACTGAAGAATTGAAGTTGCGACTCACCAACCAGAAATGCAACTGATGCGGTGATAATTCCAATGAGTGCGGCCGCTATCCATCCTTGGCTTGAGTCCCAAGCAACCAGAACACGATACTTCAACCCTTTCTTCGTCCTCAAAGCTCTAAACCGGTAGGAATCTTTGATCTGTGCATCAAATCAGCACCAGCTTTCCCCGTGAAGTGGGCGATAAGCATCCTGACCAGATCATGAAGCCAATCAATCGTAGTATAATCATTGTAAGGAAGTCTTTCACCAATTGCGGAATCACCAAGTAGTTGCTCGTTCTTCGACAGATGCGATGAACTGATCGGATATGAATTTTCTATATCTTCTGCACCAGGGTCATCGTCTCGATTTCTGTTGGCGTGGTGAGTGTGAAGGAGACGCGAACGCTCGCTTGCTTCGTCATCTGGCATCCTGTAGAGGCATAGGAGGAGTCTGAACTTGGAAACATGATGAGGTTTTTATTGAGAAGCAGTGAGAGATAAGAAGCACGACGAGGTCGCGATTGCCTTCCAGAGCCAATCATGGCTTTGTTGAACCTAAGTTTGGTGGTTGGCTGTGATAGCTAGCATTTCCCGATAAGACACGGGATGTCTTACAGCACTTTTGTGGTCCGAAAGCTTGATCAATTCTGTCCACATTTGCCAATACCTGTACTCGAGTACTAATCCTGGTACTCAAATCTGGCTGGCTGATGGAATAGTATGGTACAGTAATTCTAATAGTAAATATTTCTGGTCCTTTTCTTCAAGAAATTGTTTCAATTGCTGGAAGGTTCAAGTACTCGTAGTATCCATTGCACCTGTACGGAGTATCAGGTGCGGTGACGTGCCTAAACTTTAAAGGCCAGGATCCTGCAGGTATGGTTTCACCAGGTTACCTTGCATGAGGGGTCATTCCCTCGTACAAAGTACCCCGCCGGGTGAGCAAATAAGGCTGATAAATAGGGTTTTCATTGTTGATATCAAGTGACAGGAGCACACGTAGATCAAATTCCCAGGTTGAGGCATTTGATATCGCTTAAAACTGTTGAGGGCTGGAGTAGAAAGAAAGGGGTGAGAGGGGCACCTGGAAGGATACCTAGCTGACAGTGCCGACGAACCGAGATCGGTGGCAAACCCGGCCCGGCCCCACCATCGCCGATATTTGAGGTGTACATGAGTACATGAATATATTTTGTCGGTGCTCTAGCCTGCACTCAACCACACGACCAACTCCTCAATTAGGAAAGCTAGCTACATCCCCCAATTATCTGGCACGTTTGTCCTGGCTCTTCGAACTAATATTCGTTCTTCTTCACTCCGCAGAGAGACAGCAAACTGATAAGCGCCTCTATTTGCAAAAATCCCGGCCTTATTATCCTTGCAAAACAACCCAGGGCGCTGCCCGCACTTTGGATTGCATCGATTGCTTCCAGTTCACGCCATTCTCTCACCTACATAGTACATCTGGTCGAAAACTTCTTGTTCTCATACAAAAGAGATAATCGGTACTCTAGTTATTAGTTACAAGGAATTCCTGGACAGACCATACGCCTCTCAACTCCCTAGGTCAGTTTATGACGTCGCCCCGCGAATCATTTAGGTAGCAACCCCAACTTTCACTGTGCACAACTTCGCTCTAGCACAGCCCCTTTTCAAACCAAGTCAAATTTCCCACCTTCTTTTCGCTTGCGCTACTTGATCTTATTCTAACTCAAAACAGCTCCTCCGTCGCTTTATCGATATCCCCAAATCCTCAAATCTACGAGCACGCGACAGCATAAAATGGCGATCCAATCAGGACATGCTACCCAAGCGGGAACTGTTCGATTCATACCTTTGAGCTACAACCAAAGCGATTCACAGACTTCAGCTTTACGCTTAGTACTGACCCTCCGACCCGAATGGGAGCATACCGATGGCAAGATTGAGTTTATCAGGTTCACGGATGGAATCACGAATACATTGCTGAAAGTGGTGAACAAGAAGCCTGGTCTATCGTCGGAAGAAATTGATAATGAAGCAGTTCTACTTAGAGCATATGGACAAGGGACGGATCTGATAATTGATCGAGAACGAGAAACCCAAAATCACGAACTCCTTATGCGACACAAGCTTGCCCCTGAATTGCTGGCTCGATTTCACAATGGGATGCTTTATCGGTTCATTCGAGGTGCTGTGACATCCCCTGCGGATCTCCGACGACAAGAAATCTGGAGAGCTGTAGCAACGAGACTGGCAGAGTGGCACGCGGTCGTCCCTTGTCTCCCCTCATCTCGAGAAGCTTTGGCAACGGAAGTCAATGGAAGCCTAGAAATAGGAGTTCCGGCTCCGACCCCAAGTAAGAAAGATCCAGCATTGCAGGCAGCTATTGACAATATCGCTCCCGGGAAACCCGCTCCAAATGTATGGACTGTCATGCAGAAATGGATCTATGCTCTTCCTTCATCGACAGACGCGCAAATCTCTCGACAAGCAAATTTACAAAAGGAATTAACCCGTCTGGTCAAGGAATTCAGCAACCGCCCTGGTTTAGGTACAGATAGCGTGAGTTTCTTCCTATCAATACACATACATGCCACAATTGCCATTGAGTGATTTTAGTCCCTACCACAAATAAAGCCTCGGCCTGACTATTGGTGATGTGAACGAATTTCCGTACTGACATGTGCCAGCTTGTCTTTGCCCATTGCGACTTATTGAGTGGTAATGTAATCGTACAACCAAAATCTTCAGGTGTCACAGCAGCTGGTGAGCCAAAAGAGATAGTCAGTTTCATCGATTACGAGTACGCAACACCATCACCCGCTGCATTCGACATTGCCAATCACTTTGCCGAATGGGGAGGCTTTGATTGCGAACATCAACTCTTGCCCACCAAATCCCAAAGGAAAGACTTCATCCGGGAATACATCCGAAGTTACTTTTCCTTCCAACGCGACAACACCGGTGTAGATGAGGAAGCCGAAATCCAAAAGCTCTTTGACGAAGTAGATGTCTGGCGTGGAATCCCTGGTTTTTATTGGGGTATTTGGGCCTTGATTCAAGCTACTATCTCCCAAATCGACTTTGACTATGCATCGTATGCAGAGGTTCGACTTGGCGAGTATTGGTCTTGGCGCGCAGAGTGCGATGGAAGTCGTGCTGCGGCGGGAAAGGAGCTTCCAGTGCGAGAAAAGAGGTGGGCGGAGGAGTGATTGGAATGATGATCACATCTCCGCGGAACATGTAATTGGATTTGACTTTTGGGCATAGCGATGATATACACCCTTTTTTGCCTGCGTTGTGCTTTCGTTTTCTTTCTGGGATCCCTCGCTTTGGCTTCAACGCTGATGGGGAATGGGATAGATGGGAGGGAGTTGGTTCTCTTTGCGGAGATAGGAAAGAAAAGTATAGTACCGGTGGTTTTCGTTGTTGGTTTTTTTCATATGCATCGAGATGTCTTCAACGACGGTGATATACGGTGGTATCTTGTAGAGAGGCAATGCTTTAAGCTAGCATGGAATGAAAATTACTTCTAATATTTCTTCGGCTCTGATATCTATTTGAGTTGAGTTGTTGATGCTGCAAATATGGGCTGTCTGGAAACTTGCGTTCTGTATTCCTCGTTACGAGTACTTGATGACTTTCAGGGCTACCTTGGCTTCGTGTGGTAATAGGGGTTTTCAGGATGGGTTGGAAGTGCACTCATGGAAGAAAAGTTTATTGTGTAGAATTTATTGAGTTTCGTTTTCGCTTGTATTAGGGTTAGTTTAATATAAATATGTATGTATGTATGTGTTTGTGTTCACATCTCAAGCAAGTAACATTCCCCTTCCTTACCCAGCTCTCGGGATAATCTTCTAGCTTGCTGCTCTCGCTAATATAACCGGGTTTCCCAAGTGCGTTTTGATCGTAAATTGGGGTGGGTGGGGGTGTGGGAAGGACTGATTATTTTTCTTTGGATGTGAATTTGGGAGATATTGTGAATGTAAAGGGTTGATGCTTTTTGGTAAAGGAATGTTGTACTTGAAGTAGGAAGCTCTGGAGGAGTGAATGAGCATCACATTTATATATCTTGGTGAACTTGGAAGCTCGTGGGGTGTGGGTCCAAAATACCCCGCTATTCCCACCCAACCGGGTTTCCACCTCTTCAGCCTCGCTCCAAGGCTACCTACCTTCTTCTACCTAACATCCTCAACACCAACTTAACACATCCCAAAAACCAACAATGTCCTCCGACACCCCCCTCTACGGAATCCGCAAACCCAAATCCCAACCCAAACACCTCTCCTCCTCCACCTCCCTAGCCTTCACATCCACCCTCTCCTCCCTCCTCACCACCTCCAGCCGTCCCACACAAGGCCGCCCCCGTCCCTCCAAAACCCCCAAAGACGACATCTTCTCCACACACAATAAAAACACGAAGAAGCGCGCGCTCGCGGACCTGGAAGCTGATGACGATGAAGCAACACACAGTCGGGGCCGGAAAAGGGAGGATCTGGGGGAGGTGAATGATTCGCTACTTCGTTTGAGTAAGAGGAAGTTGGAGAAGAAGGCGAGGCTGTATAGGGAGATGAGGAGGGGGGAGTATGTTGTGCAGGAAGGGGAGCCCGGAGAGGATCTGGTGGATTTTGATAGGAAGTGGGTTGAAGGGGGGGAGCGGGAGGGGGATTCTTCGTCGGAGNGGGAGGAAGAGCTGGATCGGATTTCTGCCCGGCCTTCTATGCCTGAGAATCTTATTTACGGCGATACGGTACAGACTGAGGCGTTTAACCCTGATGCGCCTGTGTTGGAGAAGATGAAGGAGCTGGCGGGTATGGAGGACGCGGCTGCAGAACCGCCGCCGCAGCTGCATTACGAGGCTGATAAGGAGTTTCGGATTAAAGGCGTGGGGTTTTATAGTTTCTCGAAGGATGAGGCGACGAGGAAGCAGGAGATGGAGAGTTTGGAGGCGGAGAGGTTGGAGACGGAACGGAAGAGGAGGGAGAGGGAGGAGAAGAAGGAGGTGAGGAAGAGGGAGATTGAGGAGAGGAGGAGGGCGATTGGGGAGAAGAGGGCGAGGAGACAGGCGGAGAGTTTTTTGGAGGGGTTGGGTGATGATCTTAGTCCTTCTGTGAAGGATTAGATAGGTGGAATATTCTTAAAAGTCTGATGATACTCTTCTGCTCATGGAAAATCCCTACTAAACTCCGACGTTCTTTTTACGGTATGCTCTCTACCAATGGTCTATAACATAAAGTAATACCACTGCCCGCAAAACAGAGACTACCCAAACCAGATCAAATAGCTCATCTGCATACTACACACCCCCATAAATCTCACCTCATCCACAAATTATAACCTCTCGCATACCATCTCACAAACACCCTCACAATATTCAACTCCACCCCCTTTCGAGGCATTATCAAGTTCAAGTCCACTCTCCAGAACCCCATGAAAAACTCCATCAAACTCAAGTATACTCGCGTAAACCGCTCTACCCCATACTGCTTACATCATCCCAGACTTGGTCTTGGTAATTATAACTTTCCTCGAAGGAGGGCAGGGGTTATTACGTGGAGTTATCTGGAAACATGAATTTGGTTGGCCGCTGATGGAGTTGAAACACAACTTCGTAACTTGAAATTTGTACGTTCAATAAAAACCCAGGATTATCATCCTCTTTACATATACAAAATCACGTTTTTCTGCTAGTTTTAATTAGTGATCTCCAATCCCTTTGAACCCACTGACTAAATACCCTCAAACCCGTCCATAGAATACTAGCCAGAACACAGATCTCCACTCTCTTTTTCTCCTAGCGCTTCCTGACATCTACCAGCACAGTCTAGTCGTCTATTATCCTTCCATTATTAATTAAACCAGGAAGATGGTACATCTAAACCCCTTCTTCCCCTTTTTAAACGCTGTTGAATTTAAATGGATACTAGATCCCTTCTTAATAAGCGCTGATTTGTGTTTATATTTATGTTTATATTAATGTTTTTATTTATTTTTGGTTAGGTGGAGTAATTTGGAAGTGTGTTTGAGGGAAGAGTGTTTGGGGGATTTATACTGCGATTTTTGAGGGAGCTGGAATTAGGAAGAATGGAAGAATGGAAGAATGGGATGTTTGGATGGCGGCTAGAAGAGGAAGAGGTGGGGAGGGGAGGAGGTGTTGAAACTTGGAGGTATGGAGGTCATTTTGTTCAGGGGAAGGGGGGTTGCAATATTGTTGGTGCATGGGGTAGATCGTGTTAGGTTAGTTGAATGACTGTGTTAGATTGGGTTGAAATGACGAGATTTTAGGAAGTTGGGAACATGACGAGAAGAAAATAACGCTGTTTTTGAACAGGGGGAGGTGGGTTTTTCCAGTAGATAGAGAGGTGAATTTTGGAGTTCGTGTAATCAGTTTGCAAATTTTATAGGATTAGGGGGTTGATGGTACTACGTGGTTATATAGTGTATTCCTACTACCGTTCCTAATATTATTAAGAGAAATCCGAAAATTGGTAGGCGAATTCTTGATAGTACTATGTATATATTTTATTCTGCTATGCTAGTTTTAGTTACGGACGATACGATGAGTTTTACCTAGTGTTAACTGTAGTTTGTCTAGATGTCTCTATCAATTACCCGGACACTCTTAGCCTCTTATAACCCCTCCAATTTAGCAAAACAGAACTGCGTAAAAACATCTCATCAAATCTCAGCTCGCTTAGCGAGACGTTTACTGTCCTCAAGGCTCTAAGTCGTTCCAAGTCCTCAGATACCAAAAGCTTCATATCACTACAATTCACATAACTCCAACCACTTACACCAAAAAAACCCTCCTACTCGAGTACCAAGTTCAACAACCAGACCGAACTGAGTTTTTGATTCGTTTTTTCCAGTGTAGGGGCCTACCAACACGATCGTCTTACTTCCACATTCACGTACTTCCGCCCAGGCGTAACAAACGTAAATCTTTAGTGGGTATACAGGGGATTTTTCAGTGGAAAACAGGGTTAGCACGCCAATTGAATTTTACGTTTGTTACGCCTGGGAGGAAGTATGGACCAAACAGCGTAGTGTGTGTGGTGCTTCTGGGTGCGATCATACCCTGAGGTTTAATCCTAGATTTTGGTGACAGGAATTGCGCTACTTGGGGACATGAATGTTGTTTTGTGAGTTTTGTGGGACTTTTGTTAGGCGAGGGGTTGTGATTGGTGGGATTAGTTCGGGGGTGGTTGTCTGGTGGATGGTTGGGTGTCTGAGTAGGGGGAATTGAGGGAAGTACTAAGGGATAAATTTAGTACTCGTAGTATTGTGTGTCCTGGTATGTTTTATCTGTTTTTTGTGTGTAAGTAATAGAGCATGCTCAATTCTCAGATCCAAAGGTTAGGAAACGATAAATCGGGCATGAGGGGCACGATTAATCCATGGACGGAGCACATTTCGGAGGATTAACGATATTTATATCAACATCACTAGCTGCATTCCGAGTCTTGAGCAGTCGTGTGTATGCCAAGATTCTAGAGGAGACCTGCTACCGTTTCTTTGACAAGAGACTTGGGGAACAGTCCTCAGAATGGGTAATTGTTCGCGTCATAGTTATTCTCAAGAAGGGGATGGGCGAGAGTGTGATGAAAACGCTTATTGGAACTCATACTCTTACATTTAGCAAAGCGCATGTTTAGTGCTGTTGGGAGTAAGTAGGGTTGCTAGAGTTGTAGTTCACTCTCACAGTTCCTGCGTTTCGCAGCCTGTAATACTCTATATAGGTAGCTGAGGTTTGCGGAATATTGCGATGTTGTTACTATAGATGAGTTGGGTTTGCAAACCATACACCAGTGGATATACTATGACAACTCTGGTCTTTTCTCCCATACGAGTGATGAGTAATCAGCTGATTGTAAATTTTCCTATGCTTAGGTAATAACCATCCACTGCCAATATTGATGTTGTTCCAAGATTCCAAGACCTGCCTCTTTTCTCGGCAACAATTATCGAGACCGAAGATCAGGACTTTTCCCCCTGCCCCGCCCAACTCAAACAACTGCACAAGATGACGCCGGCCCAACCCGAAACCTCAGGATAAGAAAGTTTTCAATGTTACGTCGTAGCATTCAGTGCTGATGTATCGCGGATACACAACTCCTTAGGTCAATAAGCGAGAAGCTGCAAGGAATATTATCTGGAATGAAGTGTACTTCATAGAAGTATGTTGGCCAAGAAGTCATTATATTTGGTATGTAGGCAGCTAGGATTTCAGGTTTCTTGAATAGTCCTGAAATACGTCTTCCTTATTCGGTTCTTAGTCCAATATACTCTGCAGGACGGTAAGGTGGATGTCGTGAAGAAGCTGTTGGTATGAGTATGTTGCTACAAATCCCCTCGTAGCTCGCACAGTACGACGAGAACGTGTGGAAGAGTGAGAGCCATTTTGCTTCTGTGTGGGGAGATATTTGAGGGATAAACAGGTACAGGACCCCTTGGGAAGCATTTTCCCTTACGATACGTGACGTATCACCCGATCAAATTTCACCTTTGATTGGGAGATATTTTAATTTCTGTAGCAGTTTATAGAATACGAGAACTACTTCGAAATAGGGTGAAATTACAGGACGGGAGCATGTAATATGCTCAGGGCGTCACCTTGGAAAGGAGATCATACGAAATACGAAAGAACTGCTGTTGCGTTGCTTGGGCTTGGTTTTGACATGGCGTTTATGCAGCTTGATAATTTATCTATACAGTATCCTCCCGCAAGGTTCAAGGATGACAGGGCTGTACAGTACAGTAGATCATACGACTTCAATGGATTCTTGGCGAAAAACTGCCGCTTTTTAGAACAGAGTGGGTATATTACAGACCAATCATAGATTTCTGTCCTACCAAAGTGCGAATAGCCTCAAAGAAGAAGATAATAGAAATTGGGTATCATAGATAGAGGAGTTGTTTAACAGACAGCCTATATGATACTAATGAAGCTTGAAAATCACCTAGCCTGTCTATACCAGTGCCCCTATACTGCGTCCCTAGGTGTACCCTCCTGTCGTAGGGAAGGGGTAAGCTACCCAGCTTTCACGATTAATTTCTAGAATCAACGAGTACCATGCGCGTACTGAAGTTCCGAATGGCTTACAGATAAAGTAGTATTAGAGTATAGGTCTATGAGACATACTTTTGAAGAATTCACCCACGATCAGAGGCAAAACCGAGACTACAGAGTGTACTTTAGAAGTGGGTATACAGAGCTGAAGGCTATTGAAGTCGCGACGGGATCGACCGGAGGCTATTAAAGTCGTATTATCTGTACATTGTTATGGACGCTGATAGGTTTGGATGGAATACTTCGTACTTTTCGTAATATATCTGATACGAGGAATTGTTACAGGCGTAAAGCCAAGGTCGCGATATTGTTACAGACGTACGGAGGTAAAGCCAAGGTATTTGGGACATTTGGTCCCGGATATTTTTAGAAATCAAGTCTTGGATAATTTTAGATACCTTCCTATATAAAGTATCTAGATTGGCCAGCCTTCCAAAAATCATTTCACTTCAAACACCTCACATTTATCACACTTATCACTTTTATATACTATCAAAACACCCCGCTCTACCAGCGCAAGCACTCAACGCAACACATATTACTTTATCTTTATCTCTTCTTTCCACCAGTCATCATGAGAGTCAACTTCATTCTCGCCCTAAGCATCGCCTCGGCAGTGACAGCCCTTCCTCAGGACTCCGTCCCCATGCAAATGAGTGAACAGTTTTGCAACAGCGGAGTGGACGGAGATGGCGGCTGCGAAGCCAATGGCCTAATAACCGCCTGCTGTATCCAGCTCTCTCCATCAGGAGAATTTAAGAACAAGCGACTCCCCACGGTTTCGACCAAGAATTCGAAAGGAGAAATTTTGTGTGGTAAAGCTCCAGACGGATCTCAAGGCGTCAGATATTGTGTCCCTAAATAAATGGCGCCGGTCGCTTTCTAGCTGCTAAAATACATATGACCTGCCGTGCCGGAGAACAGGACTTGGACGGAAGGCGGGGAAGGCGGGATTGGAACCAACTTGTGGTTCTACGAGTACACGTTCAGGGTTGGTACAATTGTATGTAATGGGACCTTATTACCATATTTATCGAAGTTGTAGTCATGGAAATGTAGCAGTCGGTTGAACTACTTGTTGGCTTCGGAGTATATAATAATTAAGTCTTTATAGTGATATGTTGTGTTGTGTTTACGTAATAACTTTTCGACCAATCAGAGAATTAAGGAGTTTTGGATTAAATATATTTTTTTCGTCTTTTTTACCCTCCCGCTAGAAGGGTTAGCACCACCAAGACGGCGGCACCACCAAGCCGGCGGTCCTAGGCGGCTGACTGCTTAGTAAGCGAATCTATAGTCAAACTAAGGGGCTACTACTAATATAAGTGTATTATAACAACTAACAGCTAAATCTACTATTAAATTATTAATCTATTACTTCGTAATTATCTAATAATATTAGAATTTAAATTAAATTATTATAACCGTTTATTATTAAGTTATTAATTATTTAACCCTAGAACTACCGGCTTAATAGTACCGCCGGCTTAGTAGTACTAACCCTTCTAGCGGGAGGGTAAAAAAGTCGAAAAAAAAAATTTAATCGAAAAATACTAAATCTTCTAATTAGTTAACTAAATACTTAATTATTATACCTTACTATAAATACTTTACTCTTATATACTCTAAAGCTAATAAGTAGCTAGAAAAGGAAGTTAAGAGATTTAAAGAACTAAATATAATTCCTAGCGTATTTACTATATAAGATTATTTCTAAATCTTCCCTTTACTCCTTTTATATTACTCTTACCTTACTCCTAAGTCCTACCTTATTATACCTATAAGTTAGACGTTCTATAATATAGTATAAAAGTAGTATTAATATCTAAAGCCTAATTTAATTATATATAATAAGGGTAGTATAAGAGATAGAAGAGAGTTTTATAAGGGAATAATATTCGATACTTATAATACGTTTCTAAGGATTCTAAAATTCTATTCTAAGGTAGAATATTCTAAAGAACTAAAGGCTCTTAGATTTAGAACGGAAAATTCTAAGGATTTACCCTTACCCGGTATACTAACGCTATATATATACGTATATATAAGTACTACTAGTAGGCGCCTATAATATATACCCGTTAAAATTACCTAAATTAACTAATTTTAAAACCTAAATTTATATAGTATTAACATTTAGCCTATAAGAGTAGTACTAAGCACTTATATTCGTTTATATAACCCTTATACTTATTATATTCTAAGGGTATTCTCGAGAATTATTCTAGAATAGCCCTGAAATTCTTATAAGAGAGGACTATTCTCTAAATTAGAATAGTTATAAGTAGCAACTATTATAGAATACTTATATAAGATAATTATTCTAAGCTAAGGTAATTCTATTCTGAGAACGATTACTAAGTCGGAATAGTCCTAGGACGCTTCTAGAACGGAGGCTAATTAGTAACGCTTATACGATAGTTCTAAAAGCCCCGGGCTCTCCTTTAAGGTAATTCTCGGAATCAGGGTACTAAAATTTAATCGATTCCGTATTTCCAAGTAAAGGTAATACTAGACACTGTTAATAATTATAGTACGTCTCGGCCCCGATTTTTAACTAAATCAGCTAATCAAAGACTCGGATTTACAAGATATAGACTTTTTTCACTTATAATCTACGTAATAGTATCTAGCATGAAATGTCCACCCCCTTTACTTCGAGTAGTAATTCATATAATCCGGAGTAAGGGATGATTATTACGAGTCAGGGTCAGCCTTTAGTGTATATACGAAACGCCGATCAGACACTCCTGTTATGGTAAAAAAGTGAAAAATGAAACAGTGAAAAATGGATGGGTGAAAAGAGAAAAAGTGAAAAGCTAACTTTACATTCCAAAAAAGGCCAGATCTCTTATTCGGAATGATACTTGCCTTGTAATCGACATGTGAGCCAAATGGAACTTACAATCGATACAAGTCACGATTCGTATTAAGCTTTTGTACAAAACTCTAATTTGTACTCGTATAGTGGACCCTAGATGCTTATTTGAATGAGGCCGAGCCGAATGGACCCTAACTTAAAGAGCCTTTAATACGTTACTTTTTAGTACCTCCTATGTTAGATTCTTACCTGTCCACTATGTACCACCTTGGATTTTAAGTCCTCAACAACCCTACCTAGTACTATTTGCCTACCTCCTACTCCTGTTATCGGCCCCCCTTCTCGCCTCCCTATCCCTTCCAGACAATATAGTTACAACTTTTACCTATGCTTCAAAGTGGATTAAAAGTATCCACATTCAAAGCACTTTCGCGTACGCACGTACTACAAATGATGCGCTATGTGCGTTATGAGGTTCATGAAGACATATAAACCCACATTCGGAGCAATTAAGCCTTAACTTGACTTAGTTATCGTATCCACACATATCCACTTTGAAGCACAGGTAAAAGTTGTAACTATATTGTCTGGAAGGGATAGTGCCCTAGTAATATATTAGCAGGTAGTAAGCAGGTAGGCAGAAGATTTCGTGTTAGGTAGGTTAACATATTACTAGAATATAGCTTAAAATAACTAAGCTATATAAATTCTAAATAAAAGTCGGGGAATTTAACCGTATTCCTAAATCTTCCCTTACCACCTCGGAATAGCCCCACTTTACTCCCTTATCCTCTGTTCCTACTACTATTCTTCTACTAATTATACTCTACTTACGATATAGTTGTAAACATAGTTAGAAGTGAGACAAAAGTAGGTCGTATAGTTCTAGGAAACTTGCGCTTATTCTACTTAGGACAGAGGAACCTTGTCTTTTAAAAAAGATAAGAGTCATTTTCACACCTATACACTCTATAGAAGCAGAGTGTATATTTTAGTTTTTTAGTTTTTCACTTTTTTACTTTGATACTGGTAGAAGTGTCCGATCGGCGATTCGTAGGTGTCGATTAGTATGGTACCCCCTGGATACGTATACCAGCTAAACAGGCCCTACAGCCAAGGTACTTGCAATATTGGTTTCGGATCTCTTATTAGGTACAAAGCTTTATGCCCTGTTCGGCTTAAATTATAGTGAAATAGATTATTCGGTAGCGTACCCTAGGATTCGTAAAACTCGAAAAAAACTCTATACGCTTAAATTGGAGTCTTATTTAGATAATTCAGATTAAATATCGTTCAGATAGAAAAATCCTATTATTCGACTACTTATTCTACTACTTATTCGACTACTTATTCGACTACTTATTCGACTACTTATTCGACTACTTATTCTACTACTTATTCTATTACTTATTCTATTGCGTATATAATATCTTTAAAGAAAAGATTTCATAATTTGTATATAAATATATGCTTATATATAAAGAAGTAGCTAAAGTAGTAGTGGTGGTGGTGGTAGGTGGAATAAGCGAGTTGTAAAAGTGGGATTCTGAATAACGCTCAAAAGCCGTTTTCACTTTTTGTATAGGATATTTCATAAGAATTCAGATTACGATATTCGGAGTGGTATCTACCAGTAATTCGATTTACAAGCCGAACGTTTTTAGTACTCGATACGAATCAGGTCTCGTATTAAGTGCTGAACTCTACTCGAGTAATTTGTATGGTGGAACCCGGAATCGAATTCAGGATTTTTTCGAGCCGAACAGGCCCTTAGATCATTGTCGATATCTTCCTATATAAGAGAGATAATCCAGCTTCCAGAAAACCATTACGCTTTGGAAACTCACGTTTATTACTTCTACTCGTATATGCTATTGAACCTCACTCCACCAACGCAACCACAAAACTCAACATCACATACTACTTTATCTTTACCTCACTCTACCAACGCAACCACAAAACTCAACATCAGATACCACTCTTTCCTTACCTCGCTCTATCAACGTAATCACCAAACTCAGCAGCTCATACTACTTTATCTTTACCTCTTCTTTCCACCACTCATCATGAGACTTAACTTCGTTGTTGTTCTAAGCGTTGCCTCGACCGCAACAGCCTGGTGGTGCAACGGCGGGACTGGCGGAGACGGATCCTGCGAAGCAAAAGGGTTTTCAACCTATTGTTGCGCCGAGGGACGCTACCCCGCCGAAGGGCTTATCACAGAAAGAGCGGTCTCGGGTCTTTCCAGAGGCCCTGATAAAATAACGACCCGCTGTGACATTGGTAATGTCAAAGCAAGCATAATGTGCGCTCCTAAATAGATGGCGCTGGTCGCCTCCTAGCTGCTGGAATATCTATGGTCTACCGGAGAACAAGACAGCCTCGAATAGAAGCAGGACGGAGGATAGGAAGGTGCCACGGATTGAAGCGAACTTGTGATTCTACAAGTACAGGGTCAGGGTTATTGTAATTCTGTATATTAGGACCCTACTACGTTATATATATTTTCAATACGAAATCACTCGTTTCCCGAAGAATCCTCGAGTCAACCTTTGACAATGGGCTGTACGCTAGTGCTACAGGTATGCACTTGATAGGATCGGGAAATATGTGCTAGAAACCAAATGCGGAGAATTTGCATTCACTGGCATGTTGGTGCTTCGTAAGCATCGAAGTTTGGTACAGTATGGTATGACAATGTGGGTCTGCATCCTGCGTTATCATGTTGCTTTCATTGGCAATATAGCGTTAGTGCTGTACTACCAAGGTGAGTGAAGGGTGAGACGAATACAACTCTTTCAATAAATTGAGAAATTTCCTGAATCAAGGTTCGTAAGCAAGCAAGATAGCCGGCAAATCTATGCTGCCCAACGCCCTTTGATCAACCCCACAATTCATTTTGCTCTTTAAACGACCGGTTTTTCTTTCAGTGGCAGCTTGAGGGAAACATCACATACTGTACCATGTGTCAGGGAATCACATGGTTCTAGCCAACTTTGGCTTACATATTATAACACTTAGTTTGGCATCACAACACACGGATTTCTCGGCATCTCGATTACTCTTTGTCTTCCCACCTTAAGTGAGACTCACGGACAATAATAATAATTGTCATATTACTTGCTTTTCCACATTTGTTAATGGCGGGCACGGTCATTATCACAGGAGCAAATGGCTCCCTCGCCATCCCAGCCGTAGCATACCTTCTCCACCACTATCCCGATACCACACTGGTCTTGACGGTCCGAAACGACGCCGACTCAGATCCGAATACAGCTAAGCTCCGGAAGACAATCAGTCAATTCCCCAATTCAAAAACCTATATCATCCCACTCGATCTCTCCCATCTCCACAGCGTCCACGAATTCACTCAACAAGCAGCTTCCTCCATCACAGCAGGGGAATACCCCCCTCTCAGTGCCATAATATGCAATGCGTACTATTGGAATTTAGTGGGCGACGTTGAACTCACAGACGATGGGTTTGAGAAGACTTTACAGGTACGATTTTCTTACTCCTGGAGACCACGATTGCTAACCCATTCTAATTTGAAAATAGGTAAACCACATTGCACATGTTGCAATTATCCTCAATCTAGTAAACAATTTTGGGCCGGCCGGAGGAAAAATCATTCTCTTCTCAAGTGATGCACACTATCCGGGCAAGAACGCACTGGAGAAATATCCTCCTTCCCTACCGGACAATCTGGAGTTACTTGCTAAACCGGAGAAGAGTGCAAAAACAAAAGAAGGACTGGGTTTCCAAAGATATGCAAACTCCAAGTTAGCAATCACATCATGGTGCTACGCACTCAACAGACATTTGCAAAAAGTAAGCATCCCTTTCCTGGAACCCATTAACAAACTAACATTCCATCCTAGTCACCAGATCTCAAAGCCATCACAGCCATAGCTCTCAATCCAGGTAACCTCACCGACTCCCGCTCCTTAAGAACAAACACCCCCAAAAAGCTGGCTGTTATGCAGCGCTTCATGCTTCAACCATTGGGGCCGATATTCTCCCTCTTGATGCCGATGATGCGAACGTCGGCGAAGGCAGCGGCCGATGTCGTAGATCTGGCGATGAGTCCTAAGTATGCAGGAGAACAAGGATTTTTTACTTTGAACAAAAAGGATGAAAGCTCCCCAGAGAGCCGGGATGAATTTAAGCAAGAGAAGCTTTGGGGAAAAAGCGCTGAGTGGGCGGGAATTCAGGCGGACGTACTAGGTTAGGTAGTTTGGATCATAATTTGGGGAAAGAGAGTTTGGTAGGAAGAATGTTAAGTACTGATTGATAAATGCTATGAACGTCTAAGCTCTTTTCACTGTCCCTATGGATATAAAATTTATCTAAATTATTTTAAAAACATACTATCCCTTTCAGAGTATCGTGACACAAAAAAAGAAAAACTGCACTCAAAGTGGATAGAAGTGGATGCGATAACTGGGTCGAATTGAGGCTCAAATTCTTGGAAACGTTGCCTGGTTGGCTAAATGACTTGTGTTCGACGGGGAAGATATTATAAAGGTGGATGCTTTTACTCCACTCTTTACTCCACTTTAGGTGCCCGTTTTTCTTGTGCCTCGAAACTCTAGAAGGGAAGTATCTTTTTAAAGTAATTTAAGGTTAATATCCATGAGGATATTGAAAGAACCTTAGACGTTCATAGCAGTTATTAATTAGTATCTAGAAGGAATACTCAACAACAATTCCATGCTGTATCAACAAACATATTATCCCCTCTTAGCACGATCCCCAGAGCGCCGATAAAATGCGAATGTCTCCATCTTCTCACAAGCCAACTGCCAGTCCTTCGTCCACTTCTTGTGATAGGGCCGATATCCCAGCAATCCAGCCAGACACCTCCCAACCAAAACCCCTAGAACCAACGCGATGGTATGTCCAAAAGGCACCCACCACGGCAAGGCCAAGTAAGAAGCACCAGCGTCAAACATCTAATTAAGGATTATCAGAGTTTGTTCGTAGTATCCGTATAAGATTTTGAGGATTGTATACGTACACACATCATTTGCAAAATATCCGGCTTCTCCCCATGTACCACCAAAAGGTCCTGATATGCATACCAATTCTCGAAAAAGATTTTATCCAATCTAAAAGCTCTTGGGCATTCCTCTCCAGAAAGCAGGAATTTTGTTACCTTTTCCTCTCCCTCGTTTTCGTGTCTCGCCTCTCCTGGAACTGGAAACAAACGATGATTCGACCAAGGTCGAATGCAAAATTCCCCACTCCTCTCGTCTAGTATATTCTCTTTGCCTTCAACCTCCACCACCAAGCGACCTTCGATGACTTGGACATACTCTTTTTGATAAGGATGAAAGTGTAAAGGGGGCTTTTGGGTGCCCAAAGCGAGGAGTCGGGGGTGGGAGAGGTGAAAGAGGACTTCGAAGGCGAAGGCACGTTTAGGGTGCCCAATTATGCGGGTCTCGATTGCGCCCTTGAAACTTTATATAAATGAGTGGGATGAGATGAGTTGCGATCAGATGTGGAGAAAGGTCACTTACGCGGTTATTACTTCGTCTGTTTCGGAATAATTCATCAGGCTTGACATAATGGCGTTGGCTTTTCCACTTGAGTGTTACGGTTGTCATCAATTTTTTGAATGCTACGAGAGAAAAGGTGAAGGGAATATCCCCTCATCTTTTCAAAGTCAAGTCAGAGTGGTCAGCAACTTTATGCTCATGTAATCTGCTCTTCCCCGTTTGTCTTCGCTTAGCACATGGTCCGTGCTCCTACCCCTGACGGTAACACTACGTTACGATCTGCGAGATCTTCCGATCATTTACACATGATTCACAAGAAGGTCTTCAGATCGTTCATGGCAGAGAGTTGATTGAGTAAATTGCTACTGTAAATCTACATGAAAATTGCTTCTAGACCTGAGACAACAGAAATCCACTATTCTGTAACTTCTGAAAGAGCTGGCTCGGATCATATTTCAGAGCTATAGTTTTAAGCTTCTGGATATTATCAATACCATACGAAGCGATAGGATTCTGATCTCTCGAAGCGTCATTCATGAATAAATATGGAAGCCACAACCCACGCGCCTTAGCAAGCCTCTCCCATTCGTTAGCCGTATCGATAGAAACCTGTCGCACGACAGCATCGTCACTTGCATCTTTCCAATCGATCAAGGTAGTCCACCCTTAAAAACTCGTTAGTTCACGAATACGCAACCTACGGGACGAAACTCACATTGGTGATTCTCCGCAGGAATCCCCATGGGATTCCCACCTTTAGCGAGGCCCTGCTCCGCAAGGTTTCGGGGGATGGGTTGGATGGTGAAGGTTTGATTTGCACCTGTGGTGTTCTGTGCGGCTAGTGCCCTCTCTCTCCAAAAGGAATGGACATCTTTGTACAGCTGAGCATCAATCAGCGAGCTCGCTGCTCTATAGTCATGTCTGCGTACTTGTCAGAAATTGTATTTATTCCTGAAACGCTGTCCATAATGCTCACCTCTCAACAGTATTTGAAAGAGTTTGGCCAACGATGGCAGTCAGAGTCCCGGTGGTACCTACAGTTCCAGGCACAGCGATAAACAGGGGTTTCAAGTCATAGAATGGAGTAAAGGCTGGTGGACTTTCCACCGGAGCTGAGTAGATCAGACCGACTGTGATACTTTGCAATCCTATGGTAAAGCCAACAGTAGATCTGAGGTCTGATGCTCCGTTATTCTGCCATTCCACAAAGGCATCAATAACATCATCGACTTGGTCGACTGAATATATTGAGACTTGGAACCAGATCCGTCCAACTGGGACAGTAAATAGGTCAAAGCGCGTCACGATGCCAAAGTTGGGACCTCCACCTTTCAAGGCCCAGAAAAGGTCGCTGTTTTCTGATGAGTTGGCGTTGGTGACAGTACCATCTGCCAACACGACCTGAAATGACGATCAATTACGTAATAAAGTCAGGCGAGACGAGATTGTCCATACCTCAAAGTTCTTGGCATTATCTGCAGCAAGACCATATTCGCCCGAGTAATGGAATAAACCGCCTTCATAAGTTGTATCAGAAGAAAGAAGGCATATTGTCAAGATTGATGAATAATGAACTAATCACATACCTCCGAGGATAAGACCACCAACACCAACATCAGGAATGCGTCCTCCAATTATGGTAGCTCCATGCGCATCTAATGTTGCTATAGCTGTACCCCAACGACCACCAGGTCCGAGAGTTGCGAAAGTTTTATCGTCACCCAAAGTCACCTGGTTAAGCCTTTGAAGATCTAACAAGATGCCCCCTTCGCCAATACAAGAGAAGCCAGGGTTTGGAGAGTGTCCTCCACTTCGAATAGCAAATTTGACTTGGAAGAAGTTGATGATTTTAAGTGCATTTGACACATCGATAGTATTCGTTGGCTGGAGAATACAATATGGTTCTGAAATAACTGCTTGAGACCTTGTGATATTACAATTACTTTCTAAATATCTCAAACACATTTTAAGAATTACTTACCAGTTTTCACTGGCCACTGTCTTGTTTACTGGAGTAGTATCTGTTTTGTCTTTTCCAAGAACCTGTTGTGCGACTTGATTTGCAAGGAAAAGTGGACTCGACGTTGTCTTCTCGTAACTCTCGATCAAATCGTGAGCCTCAGCCCCCGAAACGCCTACGCTGGCGAGAAAAGACTCAATAGTTGGAGCCATCGTGATGCCGCGGGGCGTGATTTCTAATTTCGAGGAATCTGCATTTAACAGAAAGAGTCTTGTGCTGTAGAGTAGCCAAGGCAGAAAGTTATTCATATTCGCAAAGTTTTTGCAGTGAAAGTACAGGCATGCAAGTTGTAGCGAACAGCGTTCAAAATGGTATGTGATACGACGGACTGCAGATTAACCTGGGAATCGATTAAATAACTTTCCCCAACCTGGGTTTGTAGAAGGGCTGTGAGTGGACGGACAAGGCTTATTATGCTGACATGCGTACATGCAGCCATACGGCGTATATTAATTGATTGGTGTAGCCGTAACTATATTGTCGCCTAGCCACCCCCACCACCCCTGTACGGAAGGATCCGGCTGCCAACGTCGCTTATGTAAGGGTCGGCAGGGAGAATTGATTGACCTTGACTAATTAACGTTACAAGACAGAAATCAGTGGCCGCTTAGAGAAGAAGCTTTGAATAATCTGAGCCATCAGCTCTAATAACGAGGATGGTTCAGGCTGCGGCCGTTTGAACTTATTGACAAAAGGTGGGGCCACTCATTAGTGACCAATTACTCCCGTTGCCATGGGCGGTCCACAGCAGAACCTTGCACGAGATTCCCCTTCTCAGCTAATATAACAGCTGGTTTTACGTATGTCTAAGCATCCTGAATTTAATGTGTGATATCTATTCCGTCTTTTCCTCAGCACACAATTGGAGGCAATAGGAGCATACTCGTATTCTCTTCACACTATGGCCTCCAACATGAGTGATCCGCTTGCAGGTCTTATTCCTCCCCCAACTGAGGTCAACAACGCCCACAAAGTACATTCTGTCGCCATTTCTTGCATTCTATTGTGCGTTATTGCCAGTTTGACGGTATTCGCCCGCCTAGCCGTGAGAATTTCGAGCGAAAGATTAGGCTTTGATGACTATGCCATTATTCCAGGAACGGTAAAGAAGCCAAGCTTCTCTTCCTATTCCCTCACTAACCACTGAGTTTGAGTAGTTACTGTTCATCGGCTGGACCGTTTTGGCTGCCTATGTGAACCTCAATGCTGGAGTTGGGAAACCGCTATGGGAGATCACAATTGCTGAGTATTCGCTGTGGTACAAAGTAGGCCGCGCTCTTTCCTTTTTTTTCCCCTTAAAATTGATTTTTCTCAAGAATCTAATAATCGTTAGGGTGTCGTCGTCTCCATGTGGTTGTATCCAATCATGTCGGCAGCGATCCGGGTCTCAATTCTCTGTTTTTACTACCGAATCTTCGTAACTGGAAACTCGAAACTGAAACTGCCCCTACAAATTCTTCTGGCGACTCAATTCCTCTATGTGTTTGTTTTCTCAGTCACTCCAGCCTTTGTGTGCAAACCCTACCATTTTGCCTGGGATCCGCTGAAGCATGTACTGTATTGCGATGACTGGTACTATTACCGCACCCAAGTAGGGCTGTACAGCGTTAGTATGGCGCTCGATGCGATTCTGTTCGCGCTGCCTATAGTACCCCTTTGGAAGCTTAAGATGCCAACCAAAAAACGCATTGGGTTGATTGTGATATTCTTGCTCGGCGCCAGGTAAGTACAATGTCTCCTTTAACACTGTCAAATAGCACAAGACTGACATTTGATTGAAGCTCATGCATCGCAGCTTCATACAAACTCGGTATCTTCGTGAACCAGATGAAATTCTACGTGCCCACAAACGCGACGTGTAAGTCCGATTTTCTTCCTACCCTCCATTTCACCCAGACTAACACCTTCGAGGGCTTCAACACATGATGTCCCGATTTATTCCCGGTCAGTGGGACAAGTATGGATTGACCTTCTGGATCCCATGTCAGGTCGAGCCGACTGTTGCGCTCATTGGAACTTCCCTTCCAGCATTGGGGAACTTGTGGACACAAACCTCACAGCAGATCTCGGAGCGTTGGAGCAAACTCACTACCTTGAGTGGTTCGAAAACGAGCAAAGAACAAAATAGCAGTGGTTCACACAAAAAGGCGTGGGCTAGCGCTGGAAAGTTTGGATTTCGTGGTCTTGCTGGTTCCGAGGTGGAACTAGTCCAGGGCACGAATTCTAATTCCAAACCAACGAGTACAGTAAAGGCGTGAAGTTTCGGTTTTTGGAGTGTTGCTCCATAAGATTCCTCGCTTCTCATGTAAGTCACGCCGGTCCCCTGTTGTATTCGAATTCACCTTTACTTACTTTCGCATTGGGTATTCAGAAGCAAGATACAGCATATCACGAGGCTCATTTGTGCTCTAAGTGTCGAAGTTAATGTCTTTCCTGTGTCGTCACTCGTGGTTGTAAATCATAATTAGGATCATGTCAATGCAACTACCATGAGCTTTTCAATCATCGTGGAAGTAAAAGTCAAAGGCGAAGGATATATGGGGAGCAGTACAGCAGAATGGTCAGTTAAATCAATTATCTAGAGGACCAATAAGTCATCAAAGTAGAAGATCTATTTACTAGCCATAGCTAGTTGTCAACTTTGTGGAAGGCCCAAAAGCACTATCAATAGTAAAATAGTTCATGATAATTAAATGACCAAGGTTACTGCAAATTTCAGCTTCGTGGATGTTCTTTTCAGCGCTAAATTTTAGAAGACAAGTTAATCTGTTCTAGAAACGCAGCCCATCTGTTGTTTCCTGCTTCCCTAAACAATTAATATTGAGTCCATCTCGAGCGCATAGAATACTTTCTTTTATGACAGACTTGGGATAGAATTGCTTATTCGTGGATATCTCATGTGGTGTAACTGTGGGGCTTATCTCTAGAAGATCTATTCGCTTCCTTCAGCGAAATTTAGTGGTGTAATAGTCGGCCGGTCGGACGTGATGCGTTACATATCATTCCATGTTGTTGAGTTGTTCTCTGCACCTCATATTACTGTAACGGTGCTTACTTCCTAACAAATCAAGCATCTGTATCGTCATCTTGATTCTGGATGGAGCCCTTTGAGTGGGCAATTCTTACGCATGTGCTCAACGCAACGTGGGAAAAAAAGCCTTTCATTGGATTAGGACCACGGAGTAAGCATTTAGATCAGTGCAATTTATTGTTAATTGGCCAAGCTGCCGGATTCAAATCAGACTGGTTATTTTGGGCTGGACCAAAGTTCCGTGGATTTTCATTACATACTGAGAACCACTTGCCACCAATAACTTTAAAAGCCAACGTTCCTTGCAGAATTATCTTCAAGGGACAGTTCTCAGACTAGCACTAGCGCTTACTTACATCGTTACTTCACAGATGGCATCCCTTGACGTACTCACAGAGCAACCCTCCCATCAGAAATCCTCCAGGGAGCCAGAATCCATTTCTAAATGCTGACCAACAACTGGATGAGCTTCTCAAATCCACATTTCTGATCATGAGGCCCATAGAAACCGCCGTGCCACTAACAGCCATAATATGATACAGTAATCCCAAACCTGCGGTGTATCCACATCCAACAAGCGAGAAAAGCATGAATCCGAGGACTAGCCATAGGAACGGCTTTGTCTGTTGCCCAAAAAAGACAGCGGTACTCTTGACTCCTATCTTCAGATCATCCTCCACATCCTGGTGGGCGTAGATTGTATCGTAGATAGTAGTCCAGGCCACACAGCCCAAAAATAGGAATATCGGAGACTTGTCGGCACCGAAAATGGGATCGAGGCCCATGGCTGCTATGCCGATAATAACACCCCAGGCAAGGCAGAATCCGAGAATCATCTGCACCATGTTCGTATGTCGCTTGGCGTGAGGATAATAGAGTGTAGCGAGAATATTCATGGTTGCATACAACGCCGTCTTGGGTGGCAAAACTGACAAAAATGCAGCTGCGCCAATAGCCTGAGTTGTAGCGAACATAAAGGCCGCTTGTTTTGACATTGCGCCCCTAGGAATAGGACGTGTGCGGGTGCGAGCGACCTTTTTGTCGACTTCTGCGTCGACGATGTCGTTCCAGCCATGTGCTGCATTGGAGAAGAAAAAACTCCCTCCTAGAAGCAATACAGACACCTTCAAAACCTCAAGGACTGGTGCGCGTTGAAGAGTGCCGGCAAGTATAGTCCCAAATATGTGTGGCAAATAAATTAGAGAGATGCCGATAGGCGGACTGAGGCGTGCCAATTGCACATAAGGAATCCATGAAGATGGGAGGAGATCGACCCATCCTCCAGTGTGACCTCCGCCGTACTGCTGAACCAGATCTTGCGGTGTAGATGATTTCATTTTATTTGCATAAGATTTGTTCATTGAAGATAAGTTCACCTGGCACAGAGAGATTCGGCATTCTTAAATAGGCACAGAAAGAGAGGACCCGACGATGAAATACTGGTATAACTCAACTGAATTCGGAGAGGAATAGGAAACCGAGTTGAAGGCTGCAAGGCATAAATTGCACCATGTAATATGTGTTGCTGATGCTTACGCGTTGACACGCCGAATACACTGATAACCTTTCCTAGAATTCCCATCTGAGTAAGTTGACATATGACTGATGTGAGCACCCTTAAGTGTAAGCCACATTACAGGTGGAGGGGTAATACCAGCCCAACGGTTCCTTGATTAGAAAGGAACTATCGGATGGGTTCGATGCCCCTAATTGGTCACGAACAAGGTACTTCGAGTTCATTTGTCAAAAGGGAGGATCTTAAAGTCGGGAACGAGATTCTTTGATTTCATTTGTCAAAGTAGCTGCACCTTGGAATAAAGTTGTAACACACTTCACGGTTGCGACGATCTTCACCTGTCCCTTGTCACTTCTTGGGAGGACAGAAATAAGCGAGCTAAGAATGCGGTCTCTCAAAATAGACCCTCGGACTAGGAGAGCACCTTCGGATGAAAGTCTCCAATAATGTCTTACTTGCATAAATGTCTCTTCATATCAAGAAATGGTTTTCGAGTTCTACATGATGCATGCACTAGAAGGGGGTGTCACTCGCCATCGCGTTCTTAAGGTTAACTGGGACTCGCATCTCACGCCGATCATATGACTGTACACCGATTAATTAGTGTTACATCGCCTTTTTGAGTCTAGTATACTACGTTCTATATTATACATAGCCTCTAGCTTCCCTGTCAGATGATATACGCCTTACACCTCGAACTACGGTATATTCAATATTACTTTTCTCATCTTTTATACCGAAGTCTATATATTTTACTACATTATCGAATAGTACAGCTGCTCAGTAGTTTAAACTCACGCTACCTTTCTACCAGTCTTTTCAGCTACTCTAAGCATAATTTAGACGCGTTATATTAACTGCGCTTATGCTAGATTGGTTTAAATAATCTTACTACAAGCGATTCAAAAATGTGTCTCAACCGTAAGGCCTATCTGAATATTTAGACCTATTCTGGAGGCCTAAATGTCGTATGAGTTGTTACATAGGCTTTGAAGGAAATCTTTTCTACATGTTGGCCAAGTGAAAGGGGTGAGAAACGTGACCCCAAATCGATTGAGAGAATCCAGGGGCTCAAGGAATACATAAAAGCTTCTTCCCCAGCCAGGAAAATTTCAACCACATCAAAAGTTACCCAGCTCAATAGCAGTGATGATGTTCCAATTGCTTCTAGTCCTGTCCTTTTTTGCAAAACTTATCTCAACTTCTAATGACGTAGATAATTTTAATACCGACCATCCCACGATCTGCCAACAAATCGAACATGGGTTTAGTGCAGCTACTATTCTTCCAAGTGACCCCCAATACCAGAATATCAGCCGTATTCATTGGTGAGCTTCAAAAATCAATATCTACGTGGATATGTTATATGAAACCCAAATGCTGATAGCAATATATAGGTCACAAACCTCATGGAAAACGCCTTTCTGTATATTCCAGCCCGAATGCGTGGAGGACCTACAAAAGGTTATTCCCCGTCTTGTAGCCGAGAATATCCAATTCGCCATCAGATCAGGAGGGCATATGACCATGCCAGGAGCAGCGAATATCGACAGAGGCGTTTTAATAGATCTCCAGAGACTCGACAAGGTAGAATACAACGCAGAGAGAAATGTGGTTGTCATAGGAACTGGCCAAAGATGGAAAAATGTATACACCCAGCTTGACCGCTACAATGTCACCGTAGTAGGCGGCCGAGTTTTGGATGTCGGGGTTGGAGGACTTGTACTAGGAAGTAAGTGTCTTTGTGTATCAAAGTTTCTGTTCCTAAGCAGCCAATACTTACGTGTGTGTTAGGCGGCCTCTCCTACCTATCTGATCTATATGGTTTGGCTTGTGATAATGTGGTGAACTTCGAAGTAGTTCTCGCCGATGGATCTGTGGTTAATGCCAATTCTAACTCTAATTCGGAATTATTTTGGGCTTTGAAAGGTGGATCAAATAACTTCGGTATGCGAGGGGAAAAAGGTTCTCAGAAGCATCTGGCTGACAAACACCCGCGCAGGTATCGTAACTGCCATGACACTCTACACTTATCCCATACATAAGGTCTGGGGTGGAGTTAAAGGGTACACGCTAGATCAAATGCCTGCACTCTTCGATGCCATGCTTGAATATCAATTGCTTCCAAACAAAGACCCTTATGCAAACATAATGCTGCAAGGCTTCCCCACCAACGCAAGCGTTGGAATCCTCCTCAACATGGTTTATTTGAAACCTATTGAGTCCCCTCCAGCATTTGCTGCATTTTATAATATCACTACAACCTTCGACACAACGAAGACACAAACCTTGACCGAGTTTCTTAGTGGGCAAGCTTCTGTTGACATACCCAGGTTTGAAATCTTTCTTTATTTTTACATTCTATCGCTAACACATAGTAGAATCGACACCGTTTCCACGAGCTTCAAACCCACAGCTGCACTCTACAAAAGAATCCAAGAAATCATCACTACTTCGTCATCTATTAAAACAATCAAATCAGTCACCGGTGGATCCCAAGCATTCGGAATACAGCCAATATCATCCAGCCTTATAGAAGCAGGTAAAAGACTGGGGGGTAATGCACTGGGTTTGGAGTGCGTGAACCAGACCTGGTTAGTCCTCGATTCAGGCTGGTGGTCATCAGATGACGATATGACGGTGCATAATGCTGCTCGGGACATGATTGGCGATATCGATGCTGCTTCAAAGGCAGGAGGGGATTATGTGGAGTATATATTCATGAATGATGCCAGCTGGGATCAGGAGGTCATCCGTCACTACGGGGTAGAGAACGTTCAGCGATTGAAACGAGTTAGCGAGCACTATGATCCCAATGGCGTGTTTCAAAGGCTTGTACCTGGGGGTTACAAGTTGCCGTGATCAAGCTCTCTGTTTGAGTACTCATATTCTTTTGGTGTTTCTAAGGACTGCAACAGCCACTGTAGTCTATACATATCATACTTTTAGAACCATAATATAGATAATAAAAGTAGTGTTTGCCAATTAAACACTCACAGTTCTAGCTGTTATTAAAGAAACGAGCTTAATCTCGTGAAGAAATGAAGGCCAATATGTTAAAGATCCGACTTTGTCGAAATCCCGAAGAAATCTTTAAGCCACACAGCACTGAAAAATGATATCCGGGAAAGACCTATCATTTTTTGCAGCTACATATACGGCTATATATTAGGACTCTTAATACCACAATCTGCAATAGTGGTGGTTTTCTTATTTACCTAAAAAGCAACAAGGCATTAAACTAACTTTCTAGATTAAATCTAGGCTCCATGATTCTAATGATATAATCCTGCTAGAAGTTTAGGAGTTTTACCTAGAGGACATAAAGTCTCCTTTCATAGTCGAGCACTAATTCTTTTTAGGGGTTTATCTACTACTATACTACATCTTCTCTGACGGCATTAAAATGCCTCGTCTCCCTTGAAAGTGCGGGAATTGTGCTGCCCTTTCATTTTCAAATTGTAAAATTCTTAAAAACTCTTTGCTTCCCTTTCCCCGTATCCTCGTCTAGAGCAGGAAAGGGGCAGTACTGCCTCGACTGTGACCAAAGAAACGTCTCAAAAATACCTAAAATGTGTAGATTTCGCAAGGAAGTGAGGCTTTCGACTTTCTGAATGTCATTGAATCAAAGTAGTAAATCCGAACTTAACTACTTGGTAACAGCTTATGACTCAAGCGGTGAGTGAAAATACACCTGATCAAAAGAACATAGTCGTAATTATATCGCTGTGCTGTCATCAGCTAAGATTCTCATCATCGATCAATATCAGAACACACGAATCTCATCGGAATCCATCTATATCTCACATATCCATGAAAATCCCAGACATAACCGCCATACTCCATACTGAGCCATTGAGAAGTACTAATGCTGCACTGCTGCCTCGCTTATTCCCCTGAACTCTCGGTTCTTTATCCCTTTTGAGGTATCTCCCCTCGTTCGGTTCGTGTCCCAACACGTCGGATCCCGCCCTTCTCATCCAGAACTTCATCCCTCATGTTTCAACACTTCCAAAGCTCAAAGCCTGAGCTTTCTGTCCCGACGCTTAGCTGAGTCGTACAACCACTCTAGATCTCGAGAAAAGAAACATGTGTGATCGAAAGAAACGTTCAGAATGAAGAGGTGGAAATGACAGCGTTCCAGTCCTCACGGGAAGACCCACAACAATAATGCACAAGTTTTCTGGAAATTCTCCATTAATATTCTTCATTCACAACCATGATCTACACAAGGTCCTCCGAGGACCCTCAGCAAATCACCAAAACAGAGTTCAGGCAACCCACCCCACCTCTCCCCTCCTTTACTCTCCATTCCCTTCGACGAACCCTTCGACGAACCCAGCGAATATGAAGCCATCGTGAGATTACCACACGGCGAGACTATCCCGCCGTCGACATCTTTCTTACTACAGAGTCGCATCGCGACCCATTTCTTGTTCCTTGGCGAGCCCATTTGGCAGCGGCGTAGCAGAAGGAGGTGTTAATAGACCTGCTTCTGGCCAATTAAGGGAGAGCAGACGTCTAGATTGCCCCTCTGAGTCCCTGTTTCTGGATAGCGACAAATTGAGGGTTCACGATCCACTTAAGTTTTGAGAGTAGCGGATGTTAGATATAAGGAGGACCTACAAAATGGTGGTGCCTCACCTCAGCTCACCTCGCCAGCCAGCTTTGGGTCACCTCCTGGTTAAGCAAGTCCGTATCGTGACATACGTCTTGTTCAATTGGCAGGTCTCTCGATTTTTGAGACGAAATTTGTATAATATCTTGAATCACTTTCCCATTGCGGAACCACAGTCGCTTCCACAAACCTCACGAACGTCATGTTGTTTACTATAATCATTTCCGTGCTTTTGCACGCACTTAATGTTCTTGCCGCACCATACATAGTCACATCTTATGTCGAATTATCAGTCCACACTCAGTACAATGGTGTTAAAACATATACCAAACCAGTGGTCCTACCATCAACAATTACAGCACCCCCTTCCGCCATAGCGACCTCCACCCGGGCAGATAAATACTACACCCACGTCTCCATCGTCGACATCGTGCTCTCCCCAGGACTTGGAAAATCCCCTTCATACGATTATGAAGACTCCGAAGACGTCCTCTACACAACCTACATGGTACCCCTCACCTTCAACGCGCCAACATCCTGCTCATCAACCTCCTGGGCCTTCACAACCACAGTAGCAGTCTACATCCCCCCACCAGTGCGAGGAAAAATAAACGCCGCGACACTCTCAACTTCCGCATCAACATACACCTACGAACATCGCAATCCCGTGCCCACAACGAATGTAATCGCCATCCTCAATCCCACAGATGTCGACCCATCAGATCTAGCAAGTGCATCCTCAAAGCACAGTCGTTACTACTACTACACACGCTACACCAGTCCCGGCGGTCTCAACACCCTCGCATCACCCACATCCTCCTCCGAAACCTCGCGATCCAGCAGCCGGTACGAATCCTGCGGCGGGAGCTACTCCGCCTGCTACAACTCCCCCTACCAGACCCTCCTAACCATCATCCCCCTTGTCATCTTCGGGTGGTCCCTCCTCTGGTTCCTAATCGGCCTCCTCGAATCATGGTACTCCTTCAAAGGCCTCATGCAAGGCGAGAAGCGCAAGCGGGGGATTCCATACTCATGGTGTTGTATCTCCTGGCTGTGTCTCTGTTTCACGGGTCCGGTGTATAAGGCGAAGACGCCTGAGGAGCAGGTGGTGCTTAAACAGAAGTGGGCGGAGATGAAGATAGGTGCGAAGATGGGGTTGTGGGTGAAGTGGGGGTTTAGGTTTCAGTATCCGGTTGAGATACTAGGTGCTGAGCCGGAGATTTATAAGAGGGCTTTTAGACAGGGGTGTTTGTAGGGGGATGTGGTGATGTGTGTGGTATGATGTTAATGTTTAATTTGGTGATACCCTTTGTGTTTAAGCGACAATGACTGTTAGAGAAAAAATACATACTGGAGAACTAAACAACATAATACCCCTCATTTTTCTTAATTTTACATAAACCTAACATTCAGCGTCTAAAATTCGAGTAGTCGATTTAAGTAGGAGTATCTACTTAACTCAACTCAAGTAGTGAAACTCGCTATTTAACCTAACTCGTTAAGAACTTAACAAGCTTTAGTTACTATTTGAGTAGCCGGGTTCTACCTGTCCGAGTCTTCGTAGTAGGCCCGTATCCCTAGCGATAGCTAGACCCGCCGGTCCGCCTACTCGGAAATAGTAGAATATAAATCCCGGTAACAAGTACTTCTTATAAGCGCTTATTTAGCTAGGGCGCTAAAATAATCCCACTTTTTTCTAGAAAAAAGATCTATAAGAAAGAGTCTTAAGGTAATAATAAGCTTAAAACGCTAAGGGTTTATATATAATTAAATATAGAAAAGTCCTTTAGAGAGCTAGCTTTTAAAGATAGGTAGTTACTATTTATAATTCTACTTAAGTAGCTAGGATAGAATTAGTTTCGTCTACTACTTAACCTAACTTAATAAAACCGCCTACTCGTACTCTAATTAACGTAACTTAACTATTATATAAGTCTAATTAGGTAGTTAATTACCTAGGTAGTTTATACACACGCTACTAATATACCTAAAAACACATTAATCTCTATCCCTCCCTAAACCCCTCTAATAACCATCAAACTCCAACATACCCCAATCACTCCTTACTTCGAGAAGATATAACCTCTCCATCCTCATAATCTCACACAAAACTCACGTATTAATCAGTAAGCACACCTTAAAAACTCCACCCTCTCTCCCAAGTGTACTAATACCCACGAGCCCTTCCCTCCGATTTCCCTCCCAACTTCCCCCCCTCCCAACTCCCCCTGGCAAGCTTAAGACCAACAACAGCCCCCCTAAAACTTCAAGTCAAGTCAAAATCCGATCTCTCAGAAAAGCCGAGGAAACTAGACCTATTTCCCATCTCCAAACCACCAACTCATCCTAACCCAACCAACCCCCCTCATCACCACCCCATCCCATCCCATCCCATCCCAACTTTCTCACACATCCCAACTTCCTCATCACCACCACACACATCATCCCAACCCATCCCAACCAACCAAACCACATAACAGCCAACCCCCAAACTAACATACCCACCCAAACCACCCTAACCACCCAAAAACCTCCAATTTTCAGTTCTGTGCTACCGCACCTTCCTAGCAAATATTAATAACCCCAACCCCCAACCCCCAGCGCCCAAGTTTCGCTTCTATAGTACGTTAGTAAGATTACTGTAAGTCTCCTCAAGTACCTATAGTTCACTTGACATGTACCCAAAAGGAATAAGATGATATAGACGACTCAACCAATCACGGGGCACTGATAACTTCACACTCATCGTACAACGCAGGACAATAATCCAATGAATTTGTAAGCGACTCGCATACACCACGACACTACGAGGCTGCCCTAAGCCCACTGACTTTCAAAATTGCATCGCAGAAAAAAAAGTCACCAAAAGCACATCATCAAAAGGCAAGATTAAAATCAGAAGAAACAGTAGTACATTCGTAATCTACGTTTCCCATCTCCATGAGATATCTCTCTCTCCCCTCTACCATGTGTGGGATTCTAATCTGAAAAGAGAGCTGTCGAGAGAGGAGAATCCACGACCAACCATCGAAAATCCTGTGTGTCAATCGACATTGGTCTCTAAAAAATATGATCCCCCCTCCCCAGTAGATGAATGTGTGATATCCGACCTTTCAGAAGATGTTGAAGTTCTCCCTAACGCCAGATGCTATGATGCTCTCTATTTTTCGCCGCAATAAACAAGACGCAAAAAGATCCCCCCGTGATGTGAGGAGCTTTCAAATGTAGCCACCGCCTTATCTAACGGTCTATGTTGAATCAGACTTTTCTGTGCCAACAGGTATAAAACAAAAACAAGAAGAGAAAGATTCTTTTTCTTTTCCGCCCGAGATGAGCGAAATAAAGGAAAAAACGCAATAAATGATTTAATGTCGAATGTCAGAAACAAATAACGCCGCCCCCAAGTTTGCTCCGTAGGTCGTTGAGACCATGCCTATTCGTCAAATCATTTCGCCGTGAGATGTCCAAAGGAAATATTAAGCAAGAGACGTTGAGTCATCTGCTATTCAGGGCTCTTCTATCGTGCACTCATCTAGAAGGTGAGGGTCTTTGGCTTCTCCCAGCTGAACTCTTGGCTGGTGAAGTGACCGTTCTTTGCGGTCTTGAAGTAGATTGGCTTGGCCAAGTCAAGCTCCTTGACAATGACACCTGGTCTCAAGTCAAAGTTGTTGCGAACGATGGCAACCAATTCATCGGATGACTTGGACGAAGTGCCATAGGTGTCCACGAAAATGGAGAGTGGCTCTGCAACACCAATGGCATATGAGAGCTGGACAAGCGCACGTCGTGCGAGCTTGGCGTTAACCAAAGATTTGGCAATCCATCGTGCGACGTAGGCGGCTGATCGATCAACCTTGGAGAAATCCTTGCCAGAGAAAGCACCACCTCCGTGGGCTCCCCATCCACCGTATGTGTCGACAATAATCTTTCGACCAGTGAGACCAGCGTCACCTTGAGGACCACCGATAATGAAAAGTCCAGATGGTTGAATCTAAAGCGGGTTAATTTTGGGTTCGTATGGGGATATAATTAGGGTTACATACGTGGTACACTGTCTCATCGTTCAAGTACTTGGCAGGGATGACCTTTTGGATGATCTTCTCCTTAATCTCCTTGCGCAATTGCTCAGTGGAAATGTCCTCGCTGTGCTGGGCGCTGACAACTACGGTGTGGACTCGGAGGGGGACAACAGCTCCATTGTCGTGTTTGTATTCGATAGTGACTTGGGTCTTGGTGTCAGGTCTCAACCATGGCAAGCTTCCGTCACGACGAGCGGCAGACATGGCAGCATTGAGTTTGTGTGCCAACTGAAGGGTCAATGGGAACAATTCTGGGGTCTCATCGGTGGCATATCCAAACATGATACCTTGGTCACCGGCTCCCAATTGCTCGAGTGCCTGCTCGTAGTGAAGACCTTGAGCGATATCTGGGGATTGTTGTTCAATGGCGACCAAAACGTTGCAGGTCTTGTAATCGAATCCCTTGGCGGAGTCGTCGTATCCAATGTCCTTGATGGCATTTCTGATAACCTTCTGGTAGTCCAAATGGGCCTTGGTGGTGATTTCACCAAAGACCATGATCATACCGGTCTTCGTAGCGGTCTCGCAAGCAACCTTGGAGAGGGGGTCCTCTGCTAAGCAGGCATCGAGAATGGCATCGGAAACTTGATCAGCGATCTTATCTGGGTGACCCTCACCGACCGATTCGGACTGAAGGAGAGCGGTTAGCCTGCGTATCTTCTGATGTCTCGAGGGCGAAGCAGAGGACATAGGGAGACGTCGCCACTTACGGTGAACAGGAAGGTACCCTGGTTGTGGTGCGAAACACCGTTGGTGCCGTTGGTTGCCATTTTGGCCTTTGGGGATGGAGGAGGGTGTGGGAGTAGAGAGGATGTAGTCGAGGGGGATGTAGAGAGTGGGATTGTAGGTGCAGAATCTGGAGAGGGGAGAAATGTTTGGGGAAGGTCGAAGATCGAAGGTCGAAGGATGGTAAAGTACAGAAATTTGGTGGGGTTTTATAAGGTGTCCGTGCCTCCATTGCCTATGGCACGCTAAACCCCTCACCGCGATTGCACCATTCATGGGTGAATGAGTCTCACCGCGTTAGCCCAAGGGCGGGTATGAGGTAGAAGCGCTCAACACTTTCACCTCTTTGCAATAGGGGCCGGATCAAAGCATCATTGGCTACGTATAAGACATTTAATTGTGTACACAATATCATGTTAGTACAACTTCGAGGCGACTACTAATATCGAATCTCCACTTTGGTTGTAATTGTAGCACCAGTTACAGCGGTGTGCATAACTACGAGTAGCGTTACAAAATCGATTTACGGAACACTAAAAAAAAAGTGCGAACGTCAAACCTACAGAGATGACCCTTTTATATTATAGAACAACCACACGCTTAGGGATAAAATCCTTCGAAATAACTAAATTATATTAGGTTTCTAGTAGTTGTATCTAATTTTTATATACCTTAGAGGGGTGGTTGTTTAGTATTTTCGAAAGGAACGTAAAGTCGATTTTCGTGACTCTCTTAGTCGTTTGCGCGCCAAGACACAACCCCGCTATCCTGCCTCGCGGTCGTAAGAATTGACTTTTTACCCTTCCTTAGATTACTATAGAATAACGTTCTTAGACTATATAAAAAGTTGATGTAACTACTAAAATAGTCTCTAAGTTTATCCTCTTAGGAGTATATAAACCCTAGATATACGGTTGTTATATAGTAAAGGGAGGTTATTTTCCTGTGTTCCTGATTTCGTACTTTTTTTTTTGTTCCTGAAAATCGAGTTTGTAACGCTAGTTATGCACACCGCTGTATGTATTGCCGCTTTTATAGAAAGAAATTTCATTGTTGCTTTTCCTCCCACTTTGCCGGCAAATCTAATCGTAATCTTCAAACTGGTACACGTGTTGATTAAGCACATGTGCTTATTAAGCTTTCTGGCTCACGTGATATTTATTCTCGCTTAGATGGGACGAGGGGTTATAATTTATGAACCGATTTCCGAGTCTGTGAAGTGGGCTTGTGAATTGTTGAAGAGAGGATAAATAAATATATATTTCTAAAACCCGTGCTATGTACATGTTTGCATAAAATACCGAAGATAGTAGAAGAATCCAGGAGGTATAATTATATATAGCTTGCCGAGATATTGTTTGTATGTGAAAGGTTTAGTGAAAGAAAGGATTATGTCAAATGGGTATCTCATTGTATTATGTGATGCACAGCTAGCTATTTTCGTCGATAGAAAGTGTTTATTATATTACTTTATGCCTACGAGTTTTGCATTAACAACTCGAAAGTTAACAACGTCATGCATCCAGTTAACGAAAACGGAAAAATAAAAGGCTACACTTTTCTCATGCAGAACGATACTCTGACCTTGCTCCGAACGGCTTACTTTGAGTAAACCCCTTTTTCTAACATTAGCAATCACATTTCCCGCGTTCGAGATATTGACGGGGGTACTGGGTATATTATCATGAAACTATCGAAAGTTTCCAGGTCAACAACCTCTTCAAAGTATCATTTACAAAGCAGCGAAGTCTGCCTGCGGAACGGAAATGTAGCGTCCGTTTCTGGTACTTGCTGCTTCATATCTGTGTATCCTCAAGAGATTTCGAGGACTGTTATATGTAGTAGAATAGTGGGGCCTGTTGGGGTTGGTAGGAGAAGGGATATTGAATATAGTACAATGTTCTCATATTCTGTATCTATCTAAGAACGACGAAGGAGTGGAAGCGTTCGGGTACTTGTAGTGTTCAAACAGTGGGATTAGCTGCACGTGATACTCCTTGGTATAGGTAAAAGGGGATTGAGGCTACCTCAGGTGGAGATCAGACGGATTATGGTCTGTGCTTGGAAATAGTTGTATTTTCCGCCCCTAACATATTTGCAAATTGCACTTACACAGCATCTAGAAAGGGTTTTAAGAGTAGAAATTGTAGAGAATTTGAAAAAATATACTTTCGTGCTAGAATCTTTTCATAAAGAACTTTTGTTCTTGAGAAAGTGAAGGTTTAAGTTGACAGAAGTTATAAGCACTAAATATAATCTGTCTTATATCCACATGATGTAGCCTCGGATATCTTTGGATCGTGATAGATATGAATGGCTGCGAAAAGACTGTGTGAGCGAACATTCAAGCCATATCTAATGACATTATTTCGTTCCCTCTGCTCACGAATTGGAAGATACGAGAGCTATTTGTAAGAGGACAAAAGCTGTAAATAGACGAATGTTACACTGTACTATACACCGGCACGCAAAGATTGGTTACTTGATTTCATTATCTGGAGTACTTGAAAAAATAAAGGTCGGACTGTGTGAGTAGAGTGCATCTGCAGAGAGACAGACATTTCATCATATCCTGTGGTCGTATATTCTACAAGCTTCCAGCCACACAGGCGGTCCACCAATAGTCACTTACTTCCTCGCTTATTCTCATACCTTCTCTCTGCTTACATGAACACCCCTACAACTAATTCCACCATAGCTCATCATGCGCCCTAAATCCATCGACCTACTCCCAAACCTATATCCTCATCTCCTTCACCGATCTCCCCCTCGTCTTATACCCACACCCCCGCAAGTCTGCATAACCCCATTTCTTACCCCAGCCTCCAACCCACAAGCAACACCTCTCAAATACCCTCCACCCCAATCCTCTTCAACGATCCATACCGCACTACCATCTCCATTCATCCCAGACACTCAACAGCTCACAATAACCAGGGCCACCTATCCTCGCGGTTGTACCAGGCAGCATAGACCTTATTGCATCATGCGCATAGGGCGGCATAGACAAGACAAGATCGGTGACGCCTGGGAAGTGTCTTAGCATGTTGTGAGCGAGAGTTTTGAGGCTTGGGGAGTCGTATTTGAAGCGTGATGAGAGGGTGGTAAACCGCTGAGGAAGATTTCGCGGAGGTAGAGACTAGTCGTGGGAAGTGGATTTGGGAAAGGTGGTAGGAGGGACTGTGGTGGTGAAGTGGTTAGGGCTTGGTTGTTAATAGAACTAGGTGTGTTAGCATTGTTTTTGCGAAGGGACTACGAAAAAGGAGATATATATACGTAGCTTTTTATTCTAAACAACCCTTGAGGTTCAGGCAGGGAATAAGAAGTACTCACACGCTACTACCCCAACCTCCATTCCCAACACAGAAAGTATTCCCCGTATAAAACAACCGACTCGCTTCCAGATAAATCATCCGATTAACCAACCGCAAATTCATAAAATCCTCCGCGAACTGCGATACAGGCAACGAACGACGTCCCAGTAACGCGCGACGATGGTGGCCTTCCTTGAATGGGGTGTAGATCTCTACGAAACGGTTGGTTGGCACGAGGTAATCGAAGATCATGGGTCGGATCTCGATGCTTGCTTTTATGAGAAATGATGTGGCTAGTAATATTAACATGTCTGCTGTCTGATTTGGTTTTTTGTGTTGTTGGCGGAATATTTGCCTTTCGGAGGCTTCTTGAGAGATTTGGGATTGTTGGTTGGTTGCTTCTCCTTTGACATTTTGGCAGTCGGTTTGTTGTGTAGAGGTCGGTTGGTTGATGTATTAGATTGAAGTTGTGGTTGTGGTTCTAAATTAAGAGATTTTTAAGGAAAAGAACCATACAATACTAAGGCGCTCTTTTGTGTAGCGCACGACTGTAGTGATAGCGTAGCAGTGTTAAGGTGAAATTGAAGTTGTTTGTCGCGGTAGGTTAAAGAAATCAAAAGTATTTCCTCGCTAATTACAACAACTACTAAGTGAATTATAAGCTATCTAGGCTTAATTTGTTAGCCAAATTAAGATTTAGCAAATATTCATTCTCATACTTAACTTGTAGAACTAGGTTATTTGTGTTTGATCAAAGAATTCTAGTTAATAGATATTCTTTAGATATTATTTAAAAATATTTGTTCATTTAGCTTATATTAATAAATTAAGTTTAATTACTTAACTTTCCTAGAATAATAATATAGAATTTATATTGTCTAGAATATTATCAAAATATGATGTTTTTTAGAATTTTCTATTTTAAGTAAAACCTAAGAAAGAGATACTATAATACGCAGGCCCTGTTTAGCACCGATTGTTTTATCTTGACTACTCAGTGAGACAGGTGATAGAATTTTGATGCTTTCTGCGATGCTATTTACATCCCATCATATATATAGGATAGTTTATCCTTCGGAATAGTTACGTGATCAAAGGGAACCAATACACATTCCTAACAGCACTGGTCGATGTGGGGGTCCAGGCTATGGAACTAGACTTTATCTCGAACTCGCGAGACGGAAAACCCCCTCACCCTGTCGGAACTGCATTTGAATATCGGAGTAGCACTTTCAAAGAGTTTCTATTCATGGTCGGAGAACTGGTATATGTAGGTAGAATCTTGTCATTGCTGGGATCAACTTAGGTTTTATACGAAACTCTAGGATCAAGTCAGACTTGTATATCTACACTAGAAAGAAGGGGAAACGACGGATATCAAAATCTCAGGACTTAATTAATGGGAAAAATCTCGCGTTTAATTGTTGAAAGAATACATTGCTTCCTGATTTTACCCCTATTCCATCTGAAACATTTCGGATATAAAATGTTAAAGGGCATACTGCCATATTCAAGGCAAAGTAAACATCAGCAGAGTAATTATTCGAATACAAACTCATAGATGGTGTTTCTTGACTTAAATTCCCCGACTTAGCCGCCAAAGCTCTCTGCGATTCACGGAACCCGCCAAAGAAGACGCATCAAAGCTGCTACAGGTACGTATACACCAGAGTATACTGAAATCATGTAATATACAAGATTAAGCATAAGACTATGGATTACCCGTTGAATGCGGGTTGAAATGGCTAGGTAATGATTGTAAAGACTTTTTTGAGGTCACATAGTACTTGCAATACCTCCCTCTGTAAGCTCCACCTCACATAATGGCAAGGTTCGGCACTTGGAATACGATTCCACGGATTCCAAGATTCTATTCCAAGGTGGAATATTCTAAAGGCTCTATAATTTGGAACGGAATATTCTAAGGGTTGAGGCCTTGGAATTTGGAATTCCAAAGTATATATATATTACTATTCAACTAATAAGAGAGCTCTATTTGTAGTGGAGTAAGGACTGAAATTGTGATTATTGCCTACGCCTAATTAACTATCGGCGTCACCTGTTTATAACTAAGGTGAATCCGAGTAGCCTTACCCTCCACTCTTGCGAGCGTACAACAACAATCAGTAGATTTGTTATTGTTGTAGACAAGTGATCGAATAGATCAAACGATATATGCAAGCTTGCTTAGTCACCCTCGATACGCAAAACACCCTCCTATAGTATTTGAGGCTCTTTTACGCGTACTGTTCCGCAAGGTGAATTTGCTTGTGTAGCAGCGGTCTGGAAAGTAGAAAGTGCGTATACCGGCTGTCTAAGGCGCAAATGCGAGTATTTGAGGCTCTTTTGCGCGTCCTAGTGGGATGTGTAGGAGCACCAGGGGGTACTAATAGTAAGGCTAGGGTTCCTATTAGTCGCTCGGACCGGAACTACTTTCTTGCGGGTCACGTGATAGATTCCAATTGGAATTCCAAATATTCTACCCTTTGGAACGGAATATTCCAACACTTATACTATTTGGAACGGAATATTCCACAAGGGGGTCCTGGAATGGAATGGAATTCCAGATGCCGAACCTTGTATAATGGTGAAGGAAAATGTAAATCATCTACCCTCAAGATGAAATCAAAACTGGGATCTCCACTTAATACATAATACTAGACAATCTGTAGGAGGTCTACAGGTGGATCAAAGTGAAGGGTGGAATGCGTCAATATGATTGGACAAGAAGGTGAAGATGTCGGTAGTGAGAGTACTGTCGAAGGTGAAAAAATGAC
>LT855410.1:3800960-3816724 GCA_900184765.1 Hymenoscyphus fraxineus
AATCCTTAGAAAAATCGATCGTGAAGTCTCAACTAATTGAAGTCATTCATGAATCTATAGTCCTATTCTCAAGGCTTCCTTCCACCCTTAACCTCCCGAAAAACGTGGCTTCAATCATACCAAGATAATCATTGAGATGTCATGTCATAGCACATAAAGAGTATATGGTCTTCAAGATTAGTTATACACACTTCTCACGAACTTGTTTGGAATGCAAAACTTGTATCATTCAGAAAATATATTGCTAACCCATGTACTGTATGAAAGATGTAATCCTCACGACAACGCCCTGAATTTCGAAAGCACTGATAATGAAAAGTTTCTGCAACAGAAAAAGGAGACCCGAAAACAAATCTGATGGAACTTCTAGCTAGATGAAATTTCAGCTTATTGAATGCAGAATTCCCTGACCTGATAGCTTGGTGAAGCCTTCATCTCCTTCTCGAACTCAGCAAGGTTATCTTTGGACCCGAAATCGGGATTCCAAATGCCAATTCGCTCCCAGACATCTTGTTTTTTTGAAACAAGAAGGAAGTATTGATCTTCCCATTCAGCTTCCAGCATCGAAAATAAAAATAAAAAGATTGCGAAACAGCTGCGTGTGTCGATATGAGCAGATGTAGTGTCATTCAGGTGTTCAAGGTCTTGAAATTGAGAGTCTAAATACACATACTGCCGGCCATAAAGTAGCTGTTCGTCCTGATCCGCGTATACTTTCAGAATACTTTCTGAATTGCGCAGTCTGACATTGAAAGAAGGAGCAGATAACCAAAGTTGTTGTGAGACTTCATGATGCACGTCTTGGGTAGAAAGTCTTGACAGAAAATCAGACCATTCGATCTTTGGCTTGTTGCCATTTTCAACATAAACTTTCGTTTCGCAAGGAACGGTAATATTTGAATCTTTTGACATGAAGAAATGATTGTATTGGATGTTACCGCCCTTCCAACCAGTCCATGACCAACTAGGGAAACCTTCTCGCCGATGGACGAATCTGTTACCCCCTTGATACCAAGATAGCCCAAGGAGTAAACTGGCAATCCTGGAACCTTGAAAGTTGGGTTGATTGTCATAGCCATTGGGCAATATTGGAATACCCCAATGGGCTTTGACTGAAGGCTCTCTTGCATTGAAGGCGTTTAAGATACCCTCAAATGCATTTAGAGCGTCGGCCGGGAAAGTCAAGTTACGCTGACAATATTCAGGCACCAGGCTAAAAACAGAAACGGGGGTAATACGAGAACTCCATTGCGATACATCCTCAAGTTTCTGGTTGGATACAAAGCTTTCTACTTCTGTTGCCTCAGCACAATCGTATACGATCTGATTTTCGACGAAAAAGAGCCTCCGTCTAGAAAAGAAGCTTTCTTGAAACGTCCAGCCACGAGAATTCCAGTAAGAAGCAAGGACAGCTTGAAAAGGATAATTGCTACAAGTTATAAGAGGGGTGCCACGAAAGGTACCTGTTGTTTGAACACGACGGGCACTACATGAAATGCCAGAAAGTCCCACATTAGCGTGATCGCCAGCAGCTGCTATCAGAGTGACCTCTGCAAAACGATAAACAAGGTCCATTTGCTGAATTTGATGCTTGCGATCATCTTCGTCGTCTTGCAGAATACAGTATTTATCTACCCATAGATATCGGAGCCCAAGTTTCATAGTGACCTCGATGGCATCCTTGATTGTCAATGGAATTTCGGTAGGTAATTCAGAGTCTTTCTCAGATGCGTTGTTACTTTTCCCCCAGGTGTAACTCAGAGCGGCATAAGGGACATCTTTTGCGGCCGATACGATGCCGCTAGTTTCGCAGTCTATAAGTCGGAGGCGAACAGGCGGTATAACTGGCTTATGTCCACAATCGTCGTGCTGTTTAATACAAGTTTGTAAAGAAAGTCTGAAAGCATCGAGATCGGCGTAAGGGTGCAGTTGGTTAATCTTATCCCGAGTACAAAACCTGACTGTATTTTTTCGGTATAGATAATCGCTTAGAGCATTTTCGGGGGTTTGGGTTGGGCTAGCGAAAACGACTTCAAAAATAGGGTAACAGTCTTGATGTAAAGGGTTATAGAACATTTTATGTTGGTGAACCCGTAGGAAACGCGGCTTGAGATTCCCCAGTTCCTGACCCTCTGTTGTCCGAACAATGAAGTCACAAAATTCACAATCCTTCCCTTCATCCCAAGCCCATACCAGTTCTGGGTTGGAAGTGCGCGAAACCCAAACCCTACGGCTTTCGTACGAGTGGAATTCTTCACTCGTAACGCCCTGGTATCCTTTCCCTAGAGCGGCGATAAGATCCAGATCCGAGCAGTTTTCGCATAGCATGTTGTTTGAAATTCGTCGAGCTTCACGAAGGAATTGGAAAGAAGGACAGATCTGAGGCTGTTGCGTGGACTTCCTATATACAAATCAGCCAAATCCTTGGCATGCATCAAGTACTACGTACCACAGACGAGAATTACCTAGCCTAGGCAGCGTTCGAGAGGCTGTAGCTTTATATCCCACCAATATACCAAGAATAAAGGTCCTGTGTTTGAATCGATCTCGGTGGATTGTAAGTTACGCCAACTTTCGAGAATGAAAGTTCATCCTTTGCAGGTTGTGATTATTCCTTCTGTCGCAGATATGGCTCGAGTATCGAAAGCGGGGAAACTGGGCGTTTAAAGGGCGTACAAATACTTGGAAAGCCGATACACATTGGTCAAAAAAGCAATTCCAGGCGTGCACATGTGTAAAGTGAGGCGAAATTGGACACCTCAGTCCAATGGTAGTACCCGGTTCTTATCTGTGCATATGGTTGATGGCGGTGAACATGGTTTATCTACAAGTAGAAAGATAATTGCAAATACTCCGTATTGCTTTCTTCTTATACAGCCTCTACGTAGGTAGATTAAATCGCACATTTTACGCCCGTGCACCCTATTATCAGCATTTTCTTAAAACCTTAAATTAAATCGGAAAAATGTGAAATAAATCTCAAATCATTCTTTAGCATCTGCTTTGTCAATTTAGAGCGTTGAAGATGTTATATAAAATGTATTGTTGAGTAATATACGGACTTAATCAGGTGTGGGGCGGGACTAAAATGTGCGGTTTAATCTGCCTACGTAGAGACAGCCCCTTCGCAAAAGTAGGCAGAAACAGGTTTTATACAAATGGTAGCACTTTGTGGCACTTTTTAATCGACATATCCCCTCAGCTGCGACCAGGAACGTAAGATTACTTGGGTGGCCGATGCCTGGGGAAGAATACTAACTTTCTAAATAGCTATAACTATAATTTATTCTACTTCTATAATTCAGAAAATTTAATAATTAGAGAATATATATCTAGGGACTTCCTACCTTATATTTTACTATTATTATAGCTCGAAACTATTTAAAATCCTCTAAGAATAGTACTAAATCTATACTCGAAAGATTATACTCTAGAGAAGGCTATATTAGGTCTAATTACTACTAGTAACTTAAAATAAAGTATAAGTAATATAATAATACTCGGCTATAATATATATAACGTTCGATTATATAGAAAATAGTTATTATTCTAAGTTTTTAATAATTATAGTTTATTTTCTTACTAAAAGTAATAATTTTACTAGATTCTATTAGGTTACTTAACTAGGTAAGCTTAAACTAGTATATTTCTAGCTATAGCTAAAGAAATAGTTTAAGGGTAGAACGCGACTTCTATACTATCTAACTCTAATCCTAACGCTAAATAATCGAAATATAAAGCTAAAAAGTATTATATAATAATAAAAACGAAAAATAAACTATTAAAATATATAAAAATATATAAAAGGGTCCAAAAATATATAGATATAAAACTCTCTTCTACTTTAGTAAAGGGGCTATACCGGATTATTATTTATATATATAAATAGATAGTAGTATATATAGTTAATGTTGTCAGCTAATATGCTGACCCGTGGTTCCCACCGCACGGAACCAACCAACATGATATGGAACAGGAGTGCCCAGGAGTGTACAACAAAGGAGCATATGCCAGGGTCATATGCCTGGCCATATAAGCCAGGCTCCTGCCCACAGTAGTACTTAGCTCTCTAGTCATCTGAATACAGCTCTTCTGGCCCCTGGCCTTCCACATACCTCGTTCCGAACAACAGTTAATCTATAAAGATTATAGTTACTTCTTATACGTACTATAGGATATTATTATAGGAACTTCTACCTACCTAGGGACCTATAGAAAGCTATATAAGGTAGTCTCTAAATAGTCTAAGAACTATAGGTAACTAAACGAAGAGGGGATAGTATAATTATACCTAGTTTAAGATGATATTTCTTTGTTTCATTTTATATTATTATGTTTTAGTAACGAAAGTAGTACACAGTGGAATGTCTATTAGGGTATATTAGAGCATGGTTAGGTAGTGATTTAGAAGATCAGTGTAATTTGAGATTATTTCAAGATCATAGTATTTCAAAATCATCCCATCCCCTTACTAACTAAACTAAAAAGCCACCCAAAAACCAAAAGTCATAAAAACTCCCAACACNATGATGACTATTATAGTCCCTCAACTGACTAACCGGCCCCCTCTGCGGCTCTTCCTCATCGTTCTCTCCTTCAAGGATACTATTCTTGATCTGTTTGGCTTTCTTAATCGGGTTTTTGGTTTTCTTATGTTGGGAGGAGGAGGACTCTTCGTCGGTATCTTGGTTTGTGTGCGTGGTGAGCTTTTTGTTGCGTGATGGGGAAGAAGAGGATGGGTAAGAGGATGAGGAAGATTCATCAGAGGAGGATCCAGAGGAGGCGATTTCGTCGTTGACGGTGTCGAGGGCTTCCATGACGTTGCGCATGTCGGTTTCTTTGGCTTTGTTTGCGTAGCGCTTGTGGTATCCTGACAGACCCCTCCAGAACTTCATTGTGAGCTCAATCTCTCCAATCGCCTCTTCATTCTCTTCAAGGCCTTGATAGCCCGCTGAGGTAGTTGCCCGTTTGAGATTTTCCTTCCCCCCTTTCCAGACTTGGAGTGTGATTGTCTGCTCCTCTTCGTCTGCTATATCTTTGAGCCAGAAGACTGCGAATGCGGGCGTGGAATCAGGCCCCACGCTCGATTTGCGGAACTCTACTACGAGGGGAATGGCGTATCTCTTCCGAATGGCGATGAAGGAGGAGCCTTTACTGTGTTTGGGCGTCCATTCTCCATTGTTGGCTGTGAATTTTGAGCGCGCCATATTGGAGCGGATTTTGAGACGGTGAGTGCTTAGGTCTTCTGGGAGGCGTTTGGCTTTAATAGGCGCTTTGATTTCCAAAGTCCCGTAGTCCCAGCCCAGAAGTTCCTTGGGCAATCTCAACTCGACGCTGCGGAAGACCATGGATATACGAGCGCGGCCGAAGCCAATCCCTCCTACCAAAGGATAGAGGTCCATGACTTGACTTCGCTTTGAGAAGACTTTGGCGAGGGGAAGGTATACGATGCCTATTAAGGGATCGTTCTCCTTCTCTCGACTATCTCGGACATTGATCAAGACCTCGGCGGTTCTCCAGTCTCGGATGAAACGTTCTGTGCTAGCGTTGAAGAAGGGCTTAGCATTTTTCGGCTTCGTACGTGTTCTGTAGATTTTCGTGTGGTTGAGGATGATGGAGCAGTAGCTGCTGGGAACGTCGTCTAGTTTTTCGGCTTGGTCTTCCCGGTCTACATCTCCTTGTTTGTCTCTTATATTCATCGCTTCGACCTATTATGCAAAATGTCAGTGTCAAAGTATCAATACATTTATGGAGAATTGTGCCAAAGAATCTTGAGATGATTGAAAGCCATTGTTCGGGATTTGGAAGAGTTGGAATTATAATTCTTTAGCCCCTCAGCTGATGGCTTACAGAATCACAACCGAGAAAGGTGGCAAAGAACGACCACTCCAAACAGCAATACTCCTACCTCCAACCCGAATAGAATAGAGCGAAAGAAAAGGATTCGACTTCTGACTTACCTGAAGTCCAGTAATATTATGAATCTGAATAGAAAGAATCCCACTCGGATACTCAGGATCCGGCGGCGACGAGCAAATAAGCGCATTCTCCCTCTCCTGATAATCCTGCGCCTTCTGCTGATTAATCTCCTTCGACTCATCATGCGCAGTCGCCTCTCTCAACTTCCTCTTTGCATTTTCCGCAACATGCTCCTTCAAATCCTTCTTACTTCGAATCTTCTCATCTTCCGTCTGTTTGGAAAGTTGTCCCTCGGTGATTCGGATCTTCGAGTAATACCCGACGGACCATGAGAGCGTCCCTGGCATCTTCTCGCCGGCATCTTGTCCCATGAATCGGTCTACGCGATCACACATGCGATTCTTGGTTTTGGAGCCGTGCATAAGTTCTTTTAAATCGACTTCTACTCTTCCCAGATCATCGTCTGCGGTGTATTTGTCCGAGTCCCATAACTGGAGGCGAAGTTTCTCGTCGGCGTTGAGCTCTTCGGGTGATACTAACATGTACGCCCATTCTTCCCATCTGGGGCGTTGATCACTTTCGATGACTCTCGTTGATGAGATTGTCTTCCCAAACTTACCCCAAGAACATGTTATGTAAGAGTCACTAGAACCGCCCAGTGGTCCTAGCCCCCCGTCTCCTTCCTTGAAGTCTCTAGCCTCCTGAATAAATATGACAATAACACCTCGGGCGACAGCATCTTTCTTAAAGTCATCACCTACAAGCATTTCTTTCAGATCAATGGTCAGACTCTTAGGAGCGACGTAATCTGCAAGCGCCGCATCGATTGATGACTGAACGAAAGAGGATATGAGAGGAACGTTCATCAAATTTGGCAGATGCCTCGATAATGGAACACAAGACAGATCAGCTTTGGGCTGACCGACAAATGTCATGGTGCAGAGACTGAAAAAAGGAGGATCCGGACAAAGTTGTAGTCGAAGCCGCATCGTACCGATAATCCCTCGTAACTCAACCCAAACAGGTACAAAAGCACCGCCGGGAAGGTAAAACTTGAGATAAAGATGAGCATTTTTGGCCTTCGATTTGATGGATTTACCAGATGATCGAGCGCGATATGCAAAAGCCAGCTCCATATTGACGAAGTCTCCCTGCTCGGCCTCCATTCCCTCGCGAATGGCTTGTTGCTCAGCTTCCTTCTGCTTCTTTTCGTCTTGCTTCTTCGAAGCATCTGTGTCGACATCTTCTCTTGTTTTCTCCTCGTGATCCTCTTGCTCTCCTTGGCCCGGTGCTCCACGGTCATTGGCGTCTTTGTCAGTGGCCTCCTTCAAATTTCCTTCCTCGTCCACTGATTGATCTGCGGCACCCGTTGGAAGCCATCTTACACCAAGAATACGAATAGCTTCGCTTCCTTGACCCAAGTCATCAATACTAACCATGCGGACAACCTTTGGCAAACTTGCTTGCATCACATCCTCCAGCATGTCGACCACGGAGGCGAAGAGATCAGGATTGATGAGCGGCCAAACAGAAGCGAGGAGACTGTTCATCCAAGCCACCGATTCTGGTAAACGTTCATTCGTCCTGTGAAACTCCTCTTCTTCAACTCTTGCAGCGTCCCAAACTTCATCCTCCCAAATACTCTCCACTTTCTTACCGAGCCAACCTTGTAATCCCGTTATGACAGCAAAACCACCACCCGCCACAAGCGAAAGGAAAATGGCAATAGCTGAGAGAGACTTTTTTGAAAAAGCCTTTTCGCCCCATGAACCTTTCGTAACCGCGAAAAACAACAATGTCAATGACATGCCAAGAACCAATGCTACACCCGTCGCAATAGCAAAAGCGAATTGATAAGTCTTCATTAACTCGACTTTCGTATCTTCATAGGCCGGAGGCGGAAACATCTTTCGCATGCCATCATAACCATCTTGAAGGTCTCTCCTTTCCCGATCAAGTTGCTCCGAATCCTTCGAGGAGCCACTACTAAGTCCAGTATTTGCTCTCCTAGTTCCTTCATCAGGGCCCGGTTCATTTTCCGGCGCTCGTCGTAGGTCCTTTGCCGTCGAATCTCGTATTATGAGTGGGAGATGTGTGACGGGATCTGTAACTTCACGACCACCATCATCTCTTTTATTGTGTTTCATATCCTTGCGCTTGCGCTTTGGGTCGAGCTGGCCAGCAGCCTTTTCCGTCGCGGATACATTCTGTTGATCCTTTTTCGATTTCTTGTTGTCCTCTTTGGATTTGACATTGCCATCCTGCTTTGTAGATTGGCCGTCATTCCCATTGACTGAAGGCACTTCTGGGATGCCAGAGTCTTTGTCACCCATTTCCTCGTTTCCTTCGTTTCCTTCATTTCGATTTGCGGTCGGGTAGGGATTACCCTCAGCTTCTTGTTTGTCTTCATTGTGGACAATTGATTTCACGTCATTGAATGCCCTCTTGACCTTGGAGTCGTCTTCTTCCGTGTGCTGTGAATCCTCGGCCTTTTGATGCTGGTCCTTGAGCTCATCTCTATGTTGACGGTATCCCTGGACTGTGGGAATGGGGTGATCATGGGAGTAAGGTGCCCGATAATCTCGACGAGCGGCGTCTGCTTCCATGTCGTGTGAAGACATTTCAGGAATCGGCTGTCGGTGTACGAGTAGTACGAGTAGGTTGTGGACTACACAAATATGCTGGGACGAAGATTGAGAGTTGATGTATGGAAGAAATATTCAACCATTGTTGAATTGAAATAAAAGTAGGATGAAAGGAAAATACTTTCCACCTACCGTTGAATAGATCAAGGGATAGATCAATCCTACCAGTCTGCAGCTACTGTTTTCAAGGCACGAACCCTCCACATGAGTTGTGTGTGGTACTGGAGGGACCTTTGTTGGTCGACCGACGACGTCACTGATCGCCAAGGAAACCGGGATACGAGTACACACAAGCCACTAGGGGAAGAAGCTCCGAGCTCTTCTGTACCTTTTCAACCAATTATATTTTGGATACCTCTCTATTTGATTCATTAAACCAGATTGATCCTATCACGTTTAGATGAAAGGGCTTCTACACGTACGAGTAGCTGAATGGATCAGAATGTGACATATAGCGGGCAGAATGTCAAGCACTCGCTTGAATGGAACCCCAACAACAAACTGAAAGATACGTATAGTTAAAGAAGGGACGGAATCCATAGACTTCAAGTATAAACATACTCCATAGACAATTGAAAAATAACCAAGATTGCTCGACAGAGCGAAGTTGATGAGACTTCTCAAGCACATGTAAAGTAACCAGTCCTCGCGAGTGAAGTAGGCATCTCATTCTCATTGCTCTCCAGACGCCCCGAATATCGCTATGCTTAGACATCCGCAAGACATACCAAACGATCATCATTCGAGATCTCCCATTCATCCCTTCGACGTAAAGCATTATGCAATATTTCAAGAGCATCCTCTACACCATCCACCCATCGCAAGAATTGCAAAACACCAAACGCCATCCACCCATCCCAAATGCTCGCTCAATCATTATCATAACCTTCGTTCTTCCTCCCGTAATTCATACCATAGTCGTAGGACGTCAAACAAATACCGATTCCTCTACTTCGGAACCACAAACCCATTATGAACCATCAAAGGATCACCATATTGCGCTATAAACAATTAGTCCTCGTCCTCTCTCTTCCTCTCCCTCATCCTCCCCTCCCCTGCCCTCCATCCCATCAAAAATAAAGAGACAACATACTAGCATCCCACTCCTTATCCGTCAAATTCTCACTCGCCCGTACGAAATCCTCATGAAACTTCTTATTCTGATAACTCGATCCAGGAAGACCAAAGTTATGCTTTCCACCACCAACAGAGCTGGCGCTGGCGCTGGAGCTCTCGCCGCCATTGAGAGAGGTGCGTGGGGCGCCTGAGTTGGCTTGTGTTTGTGGAGCGGTTTGCGAACCGGAGAAGGAGGGTAGTGGGAGGGCGAACATGGTGGTGTTGTTTGTTGTTGTTGTTGTTGGGGGCGAGTCGGGGGCTTCGACCATAACAGAGTCGCTGTCCGCTGGTTGGGGTTGAGGTTGAGGGACGGGGATGGATTGTGATGCTGAGGGGTTTGTTAGGAGGGTGATTTTGTATGAGGGATTGTGTGTGTTCTTACAGGACATTTTGGATGGATTCAATGGTTTGGTGAATGTGTGTGAAACTGAAGATGTTCACTGGCGCGCACAGTTTGTAGTTGTTTGAATCTTATCTTGTATCTCTTCCTCTGTCTGGCTAAAGGAAGTTCAAGCTCCAACTACACAAAAGTTACAGCTCCCCCACAATCCGGGTGAAAGTCGGCGCGCCGGCCGAAACCCTGAAAGCACCATCTTCCCAACTCCCGGTCCACTTTATTCAACCTCACTCCACCTCTTAGACCACCCTCAAAAATGGTCAAGAAAGCAGCAATACCAGACGCATGGGACGACGATTGGGAGTCATTGGCCGACAAGGAAGATGGAGGGGTACAGCTCAGTCAACCACCCGAGGAAGAAGTCAAGATCAGCAAGGCGGAGCGATTAGCACGACATGCGGAAACGAATAAGAAGATCTGGCAATCGGCGTATGGAAACCACACATTATTTATTCTATATACAACTAACAATAAGACACAGCGAAGAACCCGAGACTTTCCACTACCTCGCTGCGCGCGACAATGTCCCCCTCAAAACCGAGTTCAAGCCCGCCCTCAAAGTACTGAGTCGCAAACCAACCCCCAAAGCAGTTCAAAAGATCGACCCCGTAACGGGACTGGCAAAACTAACATTGGAGGATGAAGACGACGAGGAAGACGAGGTAAAGAACCGACCGAGTCCGGAAGAACTACGACTCAAGGCGCAAAAAGAACGGGAGGAGAAGCAAAAGAGGTATGATGAAGTGCGCGCCAGGATTATGGGGACTTCTGGAACATCCTCACCTGGTAGTGGGACAGTGACACCGCCCACGCCGTCAGAAGGGAACAGAAATAGGGGGAAAGGTCGAGGTGGTCTACGACAAGAAGCTGCTCGACCAACTAGTCAATCGGGTAGACCAGTCAGCCAATCGAGCTCGAAGGAGTTATATGATCCGGATTATACGCCAAAGCCAGGTGTGGCCATGCAGAAACGCAGTGGAGAAGGTTCACGAACTGAACGCTCAACACCTCGTGACGAAGAACAGATTATTAGATCACCAAAAGGGCCAGATGGAGCTGGGAAAGGGTTCGGGTTCGCCAGGGGCGGGAAGAAGAGTTGATTTTCTACTCTACCATTACCATCCACCACCACTCTTGGAAGCGATCTCAATCACTCGCTGGGTATCGTCAACAACCTTTCCAACATCGCTGACCACTTCGCGATAACTCGTATACGCCAACCTATCTAAATCTATGCCAGTGGTGACCGCCCAATGCGCCAGGGTATCTTTTATATAAGTAGGCGAAATACCGTCAACCATATTATGAGAATTCTCCGGGAGAGTTTCTTCTTCCGTACTGTCCTCTCCAGACCAATACGCCTCATCTACTCGAGCCAGCCAAGCCTTTTGTTCCAAAGGACCAGGCTTTGACTCTGAAGGGTCGCGCCCAGAAATCACTGGGTCATCAACTTTTATTTGTCCACCGCCATTTGTACAACCTCCTGGACAAGCCATAACCTCAACATAGGAATATTCAGGCCCACTGGATTTTCCAACTTTTCGAGCACTTCCCATAGGTTTGCCCCCTGGCATTCGTGACGGTCTAGCTGGCTTCAACCTTCGGACGAGATTTTGAATATTTCGGAAACCGTAATATCGCGCTGCCGTCAAAAGAATTTCTCCGGCGGCCGACATGACCTTATACTCTTGGACGTCGACATTTCGACCTCGAGTTGTCTGGATAGAAGCACCTGGATGCTGAGAGGCAAAATATTGAAGAATATAATATAGATTTCCTCCTGAGCTCCCAGAAGCTTGATTGCCATTCTTCCGTCGTCTGTGGGGGAAGAGGAAAGAATTCAGTTTAGTATCCGGGAAGGGAATGGTTCGTGGTAGAGGGCCTCGAGGAAGCTTTGAAAAGTCGACACGTCTAGAGTCAGCAAGCATAAGTAGCTCTTTGCTAGTAATCACACAATCGACATCTCGAACCCCTCGAGTTCCCGTCCCTTCCCAAACAGCATCTGTAAGTTCTTCTCGGCTAGCTTCCAGCTTCTTGTCAAAACAGGGCATGATAGCTACATGCCATATTCGATCTGGCGAAATACCATACTTTCTACTCAGGACCGTTTTCAAGAGGGTTCCCATTAACGCTTGTGGTGATTTCAGTCGTGATAAATGGGGTAATACGTGTGGGTGTGTTTTTTCGGCGTAACATATCCATCCAGGACATGAAGACGTCAAGATCGGTTTCGCAGGTTGATTTGTACTTTCTCCATCCACTTTCCCATTCCCCTCCCGCATAGAACCCATCACCTCCTCCGCCCCAAGCACCAAACACGCCTCTCGCGCCACATTAGTATCCACCACCCACTGAAACCCATTCCTATACACCGCGCGCCCCTTCACACCCCTCGGTCCACAGAGAAGCTGCTCCACCATCCACCCCGCCTCCTTCTCACTCACCCCAAACGTCGCCGCCAGACTCGCCCGGCTCTGGGGACTCACCGAAGCTACGTATAGTTTCCCTCCTGTATCAATGTTCTCGATTTTCTTCCCATCACTGCTGATACGTAGGCCAGGCGCGGAATCAAGTTCTGACAGCACCTCCGTGTGGGATTGTAGAGATACTAGCACGGCTTCGGCGGATGTCACGCAGCCGGAGCAGGCGAGGCAGTCGGTTAGGGAGATTTGCGCCGGGGGGAGGGACGAGGGGGGTTGGATGTCGGTATTGAAGGAGAGCTCGTAGGTTTCTGCGTCCTGGGGAACGTTGTTAGATCTTGGGATTGGGGGAGTAGGGTGGTTGGATGGTCTTACGGTAGGAGTTGAAGTTGGTTTGGAGGGGAGTGTCTCGATGGGCTTTATGCATGCTACGCCTGGCGAGATGAAGTCGTTTAGGTCGTCTGCTGAGAGGATGGCGCTCATTTTGAGGAGGGGTTATTTGGTGGGGGGCGAGCGCGGGGCGCCGCTGGAGATTCTTGTTTTCGTTTGTGTGTCGTAGAAAGGGAGTGGTTTGGTACGAAGGTGTGGTATCTGTATGGGTGAGTGTTTGTATATAAGGGCGAGGAAGTAGATGCGCCGGAGAAGTTCGTCTGAAATATTGTACGGGAGTGGTGGATTGGATTATGCCATTGGAGGGATTGCCATTGCTAAGCAGTGCAGCGGAGCGGCATCGGAGAAACGGATTTGTGGCGTGGTGTGGCGGGGCAGTTTTTTCTTGACTGGGTTGTTGGGAGGGGAAGAAATTGTGGTTGTTTGTAGATTGTTTTATTCCTAGTTTAATGATGAATATTTACTTGATTTATCTCAAGACTTTGGCTTTCATTTTCCCTTTTTGGGTAAATATAGAGAATTAGACAGATAAATATTCACTTCGCGTGCGGGTGTTTTCCGCCCACCCCACTACCGCCAGAACCCCTACTCTCAGCTACGACTACCTATGACGTAGGAGTTTTCAAACTTGAGCTTTCAGGTTAGATACTTGTCGCAAACCATTACCTGACCGCAAACCAACCACTGGTACACAGCTAGCTATCGAAACATCTCCCTCTCCAAGTCCTTTCACATTTCACATCTACAATCTAATTCCAATCTTCTCATCCATTGCAAAACCACCACTTACACACTCGACACGAAGATGGACGTATGTACCCCTCCATACCCCAACACCAGAAGCGCAATACTCAAGTACAAGTCTAACCAAAACATCACAAACCAGGTCTTCTACGCATACACCTACGGGACCGCAGGATGGATGGCGATACAAGCCATGCCATTAATCATCTCCCCGACGGTAGTCATCATGCTTCTCTCCCCCGAAGTGCGGGAACCAAGTCGTATGTCCTCATCCTCCCCGGCAAGAAAGTGAAATTCCACTAGGCACTCCTACCCAGAAAATCCTTTTCTCATTCTCATTGGAATATTAGCTCTGGAGGGATACTTCGCCCGCTCACTGGGTATCTCACTCCTCACCCTTGGACTAATAATAGCGCTTCTCACAGGCTCAATCCCATTAACATCCGCGAGTTCGTTCCCCCCCCCCTTCCCCATAAACACCTAAATCAACCACAAACTAACACCCCCCAGCAACAAGCACCGCAATAACCACCTCCCAAACCGACCCCAAAGCCCCCTACGCCGTGCCCGTCCTCCTCATCTCGCTCCTCTACCACTCAACCGTCGCCTTCTACTGCTACGCGCGCTACACAACAGGAGGAACCTTCTGCTTCGCCCTCGGCAGCGTGGTCTCGGCGACCCTGGGGAGTGTGGCGTTGTGGTGTGTGATGTTTGCGAGTAGTGGGGGGCGCATTAGTCGGAAGACGGGGGCGGATAAGAGGACGAGTGGGTGGCCTTTTAAGAACTCGGAGAGTGCGAGGGAGAGGAAGAAGGTTGCTAGGGGGAAGAGTGGTTGAATGGGGAAGAGGGGATGTATGATATTTTCTTGATGTGTACATCCAGCGGGATCTTGGGAAGAGGGGATATTTCTTTCTTCCTTTTTTGTTAGAATAAAGAGGGAATTAAACGGAACCTCTTAATAACGAAATACCTTATCCCTTCCAGACGATTATAATAATATAATTATAATTTTTACCTACGCTTCAAAGTGGACATCTCTAGATACGATAACCGGTTTAAACTAAGGCTTAAATACTTAGAATGTAGTTTATATAACTTTACTAGCCTTATAATGTACACAGCGTACTATTTACTATACGAGTACTAAGAATGTAGATACCTTTCCTCTATTTAAATCACTAGTGAGAGTTATAACTATATCGTCTAAAAGGGATACTAAGAAGTAAACGTTATTACTTTTACTCTCGACGTATAAATAGCTTTACTATACGTTTAATACCTTAGAGGGGAAAGTAGAGTTTTTTAGACCGTCTTATAACTCTTACCTAAGAGTTATAAAGAGAATATAGTTACTAAAAAAAAACCGCTATCTAATAGTAGAAAGGTAGTTTTCTTTTTTAAATAGTTACGGATTATTAACTATTATATAATTTAAAACAGTTTTCCACGGTTTATAATAATTAACCGTTTAAATAAAATAATAGTTATATTAATAAGATAATTAAGAATTATTTCTTAAATATAAAAGCGTTCTAGAACCGTTCTAAACCTGTTCTAAACCCGTCCTAAATCTAACTCCTAGGTACACATGTGATTACGTAAGCAGGGTGCGTAGGTAGGGTACGCAGGCCTACGCTTAGGCGTCTACGGGTATTAATCCCGCGCGTACTACCTACCTTAATAGCTTACTATTAACTATATCGCGTATTATACCGCCTATAATACACGCCCGTAAAATTTCGCTAAATCGACTAAATTTCACACTTATATTTTTATAGTATTAGGGTTCACCGTATAGAGCTATACTAAGTATATAATATAGCTTATACGCTACGGCTCTATACTCTATATACGGCTCTATAGGGGTACGTTTCTATACTGTCCCGGGACTGTTCTAGAAGTGTCCTAGAAGTATCTAAGAAGTATCCTATAACTATTTAGTAACTATTTAGAAATTAAACTATTAATATATAATATAGTTATAAGTAATCTCCCTTAACGAAGGTAGATAAAGCGTTAGTATAGCTTATAGAGTAATTATAGATATATAGAATTAGTTCGTAGTAGGTATATAGGGTAGGTAAGGAGTAGGTATATAGGGTAGGTAAGTAGTAGGTATATAGGGTAGGTAAG
>LT855410.1:3816781-3861368 GCA_900184765.1 Hymenoscyphus fraxineus
AAGTAGTAGGTATATAGGGTAGGTTTATAGGGTAGGTAAGTAGTAGGTATATAGGGTAGGTAAGTAGTAGGTATATAGGGTAGGTAAGTAGTAGGTATATAGGGTAGGTAAGTAGTAGATATATAGGGTAGGTTTATAGGGTAAGTAAGTAGTAGGTATATAGGGTAGGTAAGTAGTAGGTTAGATTTATAGTATATATATAAGGTAGGGTTACTTAAAGTTATAAAAGTATATATTAAGTTTATTATATATTATTAGTATAAATTCTAAAATAATTTAATAAATCTACTTAGTAANGAGAAATAATATAGGTCGAATTAAACCTTTATATATATAAGTAAAGAGTAATTCTCTCTAGATTACTCCTTAAGTTAATTAAATATATTAAATACTTATATTATATTTTTAATAGTATTAAGGGTTAGAATAAATACTTATTACTATATTCTCTTAATAACTAGCTAGCTTACTTACTAAAGAAAGATACCTTACTTTATTATAAGAAAGTAAGTAAGTTTTAAATTAAATTACTCTATTTTCCTCTACCTTATTTTCCTTTACCTTATTTTCCTCTACCTTGTTTTCCTTTACCTTATTTTCCTTTACCTTATTTTCCTTTATCTTATTTTCCTCTATCTTATTTTCCTCTACCTTATTTTCCTCTACCTTAGTTTTATTTGTTTACTTTTCTTACTTAATTACTATATAGGTAAATACTATAATTAGAAATTATTAGTATATAAAGAAGCTATACCTTAATTTAAACTTACTATATTTATTATATATATTAACTTGTCCCTTATAATAGAAATAGTAGTTTCTATAATATAGTAAGTAAGGTAATTAAATATAGGATTCCTAAGGTCCTCGCCTATATTAATAATTAAAATAGATGTAGTTTAGTTAACTCTTACTACTAGATATCTAAATTATTTTTATAATATAGTAATATTTAATATAAAGGTTAAATACTATAGAGTTCTTTTATTCTAGAAAGTAAATAGACTATTCTCCTAAAAGTAAATGTTTAACTAAGGTTAGTTATACTTAGAATAGTAGTTAAGGGTAATATTTAGTAAGATTAGAAAGGTATAATATAATATATAGTTCTAATACTATTAAATATAAAGGTCTTAGTTTATTATTTTAATAGAGAATAGCTATCTTAACTACCTTTTTGAATTTATATAAAGTATAAGCTATATATCTTAAACTAAGAGCTATATTCTAATCTATATACTAGTCTAGGACCCTATAAATACTAAAGTAGTAAGTAAGAAGATAGGAAAATAATAATTCGTTATAGTAAGTATATAAAGTTAGGTTATAATTAGTATTAAAGTTCTTTATAGAAGAAAGCCTAGCGTTTAAAGAAGGTAGACGTAAAGATAGCGTATTTTATAGAGGAGTAGATACTATAGCTATAATACTACTATTTAATAAGGGTAGATATAGAGAAGGTAAGAGTTATAAAAGAGTAAATATTATAGTTACTAAATAGAGCTATAGCTAAAAGGTAAAGAGATAAAGGTTAAAGAGTAAGGTAAGCTATAAAAGAATATATAGTTTATAGAAAGGGTTATATAAGTACTTATAGCTAGGCTTGTAGTACAGGGTAGGAGTTATTTAATTAGGAATAGCTAGGTACTTAAAGCCTATAAATATATTTTATATAGGTATTTATAGCTAGGCTCGTAGTATAGGGTAGGAGTTACCTAATTAAAAATAGCTAAATACTTAAAGCCTATAAATATATTTTATATAAGGAATAGCTAGGCTCGAAGTATAGGATAGAAGTTACTTAATTAGAAGAAGCTAGGTATATTTATAAATAAAGGTTACTTAGTAATTAAGTAGAAGTTATTTTAATTTTTATAATAATTACTTTAGCTAAAATAACCCTTTTTTAAATTTAAAATAGTAAAGATATAAGGAATTAAGTAAATTACTATACTATACTTTTATTTACTTTTTACTTTATAATCTATATCTAGATAACTTTACTAGTAGTTTAGCCTAGTAGTTCTTATTCTTACACTTATACTTCTTAGTTATCCCTTAACCCTAAGCTTCTATACTATAGTCCTAAGTATTACTATCTACTAGTACCTAAGCCTCTAGGGGTTAACCCTAAGCCTCTATACTATAATCCTAAGTATTACTATTTAATTATACCTAAGCCTCTATAGGTTAATCCTAAGTATTACTATCTACTAGTACTAAAACCTCTATACTATAAGCCTAAGTATTACTATCTACTAGTACTAAAACCTCTATACTATAAGCNGTACTAAAACCTTTATATTATAATTCTAATTATTACTATCTAATTATACCTAAGCCTTTATAGGTTAATTCTAAGTATTACTATCTACTAGTACTAAAACCTCTATACTATAAGTCTAAGTATTACTATCTACTTATCCCTAGTCCTCTATACTATAGTTCTAAGGAGCTTTACTATCTACTTATACCTAAACTTCTATACTATTAATAGCCTAGTCTTATTCCTTCGGTTACTAAGCTCTATTAGTCTTCTTAGTAAAAAGATAGTATAAAGTATACTATTTTTAATAAGGCTTCTCCTTCTTTTACTTAAACTAATTTACTAGTCGATTCTTATATATATAGCCCTTTATATAAAGAAGATCTATAAGAGTTAGCCTAATACGCTTTTCTTTAGAATTAACTTTTACTAGCTTATTCTTATTATACTAATATCTATTAATAATATTTTAATTCGCCTTTTACTAGATTAACTTATTTTAACCTTTCTAGTTTAACTATTTAAAGAATTCGTTAGGTATAATATACTAAGGGTAAACTATATAGCCGCTAGTAGTATTTATATAGTTTTACTTATATTATTATACTAACTAATTATTAGTATTTAAATCTAAATTTATTAATAAACTTAAGCTTAGCTTAGTTTCTTTATATATAGTACTAAGAGCCTTTTAGTCTTTCTAGAAGTATAGAAGTAGTATACTTAGTTATTCTACCTATTATTATTAACTTATATTAGAAGTAGGATTTATAGGGGCGTTAGCCTAGCTAAGGTTAGTAGAATTTAGCCTATATAGGGTAGGTAAAGAAGGTATTATATTATAGAGATTCTCTTTATTTAAAAGAAAAACTATAGTATTTTATTATTCTATCTATTATTATTTTTAACTTATATTAGAAGTAGGATTTATAGGGGCGTTAACCTAGCTAAGGTTAACGGAATTTAGCCTATATAGGGTAGGTAGAGGAGATATTATATTATAGAGATTCTCTTTATTTAAAGGAAAAACTATAGTATTTTATTATTCTACCTATTATTATTCTTAACTTATATTAGAAGTAGGATTTATAGGGTAGACGGCCTAGCTAAGGTTAGTAGAATCTAGCCTATATAGGGTAGGTAAAAGAGGCGTTATATTATAGAGATCCTCTTTATTAAATAAGAGAACTATAGCCTTTTATTAAACTATTCCTTACTTTTAATTAGTTCTAGTAATAGGATTAGCTAGAATATTATAACTTTAATTAAAGTTATTATTATATAGTATACTATTATCTAGGATAATATTACTATTTACTAATTTATATACTTAAGAAATAAAAGTATAAATAGAACTATCTTCTAAGTTCTTATATAATCTTTATACTAGAAATAATCTTACTAGATCTTTACTTAGTATATAAAGTAGAAACTCCTTAGAACCTATAATACTAAATTAGTAAGTAGCTATAGTAGTATAACTAAAGATACTTATATTTAACTTATACTAAGGTTTAATTACTTTATCTTAAGTATAATAATAATTACTATAGTATTTATAAAAGAACTTAGAGAATATATATTTATACTAAGGCCCTTCTTTTATAATATAGCTTATATATATATACTATTTAGAGAGGTAGTAGTCTTTTAACTAAATTAGAAGGGCTTCTTATTAATATTATTAACTATAATTAGGTACTTAAATATCTTTATAATAAAGATATTATATTATTTTTTTACTTAAAAGTTAATTATACTCTAAGCTCTAGGGTTTATTAGTATTTAAATAAAATAATTTAATATAATTATAATTATTAATATATTCTTAATTATAATTAGACTTAGAGTTAATATTATTTTCTATTTTACCTTAGTAATTATACTTACTTTAGTAAGTATTATATATATCTTTTATCTTTAGATATTTTATATATATATTAAAGGCCTCCTAGTATAAAGTACTAATACCTTTAAACTACTAGTTACTACTACTTAGGTATATAATTATAGTACTATATTAATTTACTAAAGTTAATATTTTAGTAAATAATTCTAAAGCGTTTTATAAGGATATAGTATCTCTAAATTTATTTTCTATATTATCTTCCTTATTACTTCTATTATAGTTATAAGAAATAGTTACTAGAGGTATATAGTTTAACTAAGAGGTACTATAGGAGTAGTAAAGGCTTAGTAGTATAAGTAGATAGTCAAGAGAATAATTATCTTTAAACTAATCCTTATAGTTTAGATTTAGACTTATAGTAGGGCTCTCTTACTTATTATAAGATATAATTAATAAGAGTAAAAGTCTAGAAGTAGTATTTAAAGGCTATACCTTAGTTAACTTAGATAGATCTATTTACTTTATAGTAGGGTTTAACTATTAACTATGTTTATAAGAGTAGAGGCTAGAAAGTAAGTAGTAGTATAGTCTAGTACTTTTATATTAAGTCTATTATATATTTAAAGCTATAAGCTTAGATTATTTAATACTATATATAGCTATAGAACTATAGTAATTTACTAATATAAATAAAAGATTTACTATAGATTTATAAACTTTAAAGAGAACTATACTAATAACTTTATATTTTTAAAAGAAATAAATTAACTATAACTACTTATCCCCTCTAATCCTCTTAATAATTAGAGCCGGAATTATATATATTATAGTTGCCCTAATAAGTACCTCGCTTATATTTATCTTAAAGAGCCTTTAACTAGTAGTAGGTTATATAAGCTTTCCTAAGGGCCTCCTTAGTACTATCTAGGGTATAGAGAACTATACTAATAAGAAGTATTAAATAATGTTTATTTAAGTTAGTAGAGACGTATAGCTATTCTTCTTTAACTAGAGAATTATCTTTAATAACTAATACTATAAATAGATTAGTCTAGTCTAAATAAGAATAGGTATAGAACTAAGGTAATATATATATATTATATTTCTACTAAGTAAATCTATAGTATAAGTAAGCTCTATTATAGAGTATAGATATTTTTCTAGTAGTATTACTTTAAGTACCTAGACTAAAAGAGATATAAGACTTAAATAAACCTTACCCCTCCTTATAATTAGAATACTAATTTATACCTAGGTTATATATTCCTTTAGTATATATAACTATAGCCTTTACTTAAGTATAGTCTTTTCCTAGCTTTTTATTTTCCTTCTAGTTAATATAAAATATCTAGGTATCCTTTTAGAGTATATCTTATATATCTTCTACCTAGGGATAGATAGTACTCGCTAGGTTATATACTACGTTTATATAAATCTACTAGCCTATAAAGTTCGAAAGTTAGAGAACTCTAGAGAGGGGCGAATTATATATAGTAGATTATTCGGCCTTACTAGTTATATAAGAAGGAAAGGGATTATTAATTAAAGGAGAAATACTATGTTCCTTTAATAAATATAAGTATAGGTTCTATTAAAAGGGTATAGTAATAATACCTAACTTTTAGTAGCCTATAGTAAGGCTAGGCGTAGTATATTAATAAATATATAAGGTTTAGGTTATATTAGAATATAGTTAAGCCTTAAGAAGACTTAACTTCTAAATAAATAGAGTATTAAAAGATAGGAATTATATATAACTCTTAATAGATTCTTACTAGACGTAGGGTAGGTTAAAGTAGAAGGAAATCGGCCCCTATCTATTTATTATAAGGAGGCTAGTAGTAATAAGCCTCCCTATATATAACTATAGAATAGTATTATATCTAAGTTATAATAAAATTATACTAGATATATTTATTAGGATAGTTTTTATTTTTAGTTCTAGCTATATCCTTTTTTTTTAAGTATTTAAATATTAGAATAAGTTATATTAAATATATAATATATAAATAATTATTTATTATTATTTTTTTATTAAATTAAGTAAGTATAGTAACTAATATTTTATATTTAAACTACCTTTAAAATTTTAAAACCTTTTATTTAATAGGCTAAGAAATAAGTAAGAGAAAAGAAATACTAACCCTTTATTACCTCTTCTTTTTTTATAATTAGTATTATATATATTTATTTTTCTCTATATATTTATAGATCTTAAAGATATATAAATAACTATAAATACTTATAGATATTTATAAATATATATAGGTAAATTTCTAGTAACTCTATATACCTATATCTTAGAAGCCCTTAATCTTTCTCTATTTATAGTTAAATATACTACTTACTTTATATAATAACTATATTTTTTAACTATCCCTTTAAAAATACCTACCTACCTTTCTTTTACTATTTTAAAATAGTATTACCTAATCTTAGTATAACTCCTATTAATAATATTAAATATCGACTAGTAATTATACTCGATTTTAGTACTATATTTAATAGTATTATATATATATTTACTATAGGTACTAAACCTAAGGTTTATATAATTATTAAACCTTATATAGCTAAGTATATTTAAAAATAATCTAAGTAGATAATTCCTATTCCTCTATTTTAAATCTCTAACCTAAAGAAATTATAAAAAGAGATCTAAGGGAGGCGCCTTACTTACTATTATATACCTAAGACCTAGATCTTCTAGGCTAGCTTTCCTACCCTACTACTACTATAGATATTCCTCCCTTAAGTAGAAATGTTTACTTAATAAAGGCTAAGTAAATAAAGTTTAAAAAATTAATAGTAAGAGTATAATCGATAGTAAATAGCTAATATTAACCTCTTAATACTAGGATATTATAGAAGTATAAGGCTATATAATCGATAGTACTTATTAACTATCTAATACTAGGATATTATAGAGATCTAAGACTATATAGTTAATAGTTTATCTAATTACTTAACCTACTTAACTAAAAAAATAAAATAGTAGTTTTATATTAATAGTTACCTAAAAAATAAATTTAACTAGTATAGTTATAACTTTATATTATACTAGAAAGCTATATTTTATAGGCTAATTCTAGTAAAATCTAAATTATTCTAAAATCTAAATAATTTATATTTATTATTATTATTACTATTAAACTTTTATCTATTATCTATACTATTAATTAAGTTAGTTTTTTATATTATATTTATAACTTTTAAATATTACCTCTCTAGGTTTAAAGATCTAATTAGTAGTTAAAAGAGGTTTCGAAATAGCTTAATAGATATAAGAACTATAGGTCCTACTTTATAAGTACTTATAAGATCGAACCCTATAAGGACTAGGTTAGTTATAATCTAAATATAAATAGTTAGTAGAATATATTAAATATAAAGAATAATAATTACTTTTTATTAAGAGAATAATCTTATTTACTTTTATAGCTCGTTATTAACCGTTAGTTATATAGCTTTATTATTTTTAATTCTTAGCTTTTATAGTTTAACCTATTATCTCTTATAAGGTTATTACTTTTATAGTTTAATTTATTATCCCTTATAGGATTATTACTCTTATAGTTTAACTTATTATCCCTTATAAGGTTATTACTCTTGTAGTTTAACTTATTATCCCTTATAGGGTTATTACTCTTATAGTTTAACTTATTATCCCTTATAGGGTTATTACTCTTATAGTTTAACTTACTCGTTAACCGTTAGTTGTATATCTTTATTACTTTTAATTTTTAGCTCTTAAATTAGATTAGATAGCTTATTATTAACTATTAGTTATATATCTTTATTATCTTTAATTTTTAGCTCTTATAGTTTAACCTTAGTAAGGGAGTTATACTAGGTAGTTATAGACGTTAACTATTAACTATTAGTTATATATCTTTATTACTTTTAATTTTTAGCTCTTATAGTTTAACTTATTATCTTTTATAAGGAAGTTATACTAGGTAATTATAGAGTATTAACTAGTTAACTATTAGCTATATATCTTTATTATTTTTAACTTTTAGCTCTTATAGTTTAATTTATTATCCTTTATAGGGGAGTTATAGTAGGTAGTTATAGAGTATTAACTATTAGTTATATATCTTTATTATTTTTAACTTTTAGCTCTTATAGTTTAATTTATTATCTTTTATAAGAGAGTTATAGTAGGTAGTTATAGAGCGTTAACTATCGGTTATATATCTTTATTATTTTTAACTTTTAGCTCTTATAGTTTAATTTATTATCCTTTATAGGAGAGTTATAGTAGGTAGTTATAGAGTATTAACTATTAGTTATATATCTTTATTATTTTTAATTTTTAGTTCTTATAGTTTAATTTATTATCCTTTATAGGGGAGTTATACTAGGTAGATAGAGTTATTACTATAAAACTTTATTTAATAGAAGTATCTTAATAAGAAATATCTTAATAGTATAAAGAGTTTATAACTTTAGCTAGCTAAACTAACTAAAATAGCTTAACTAACTTAACTAATTTAACTAGCTTAACTAGATTAACTAGATTAACTAGCTTTAAGTCGTCTATAAAAGTAAGTTAAAGCTCTTAAAGTAATTTAAAGCTCGGCTTTAATATATTTATCTAATCGCTTAACCTAGAGTAGAGACTAAATAGTATTTAATAAGTAGTATATAAATAATCTTAATAAATCGCTACTATCCTACTTTCTTAAAAGCGTATTATTTAGATTTCCTATAAATATTAGTTTAAATTCGATAGTAAGAAGGTAATTAATAATAAATAATTTATATAGTTTATATAGATTTGTTTTAATACTCTACTATTCTTATAAATAATCCTTTAAATATTAGGACTAAAACTTTCTTTATAGGTTTTATATCTAAGAGATTTTTTAGTTCTCTTCTTTTTAGTTTCTTTTATTAGAGTATTTAATTTTAATATCTTTAACTCTAGAGTATCTAATATTAATTAATATTTTTAACTTTATAAGTTCCTTTATATACGTATTAGCGTCCTAAAACTTATATATATAACCTTATATCTCTATAGCCTTTAAGAATTATAAACTATAGGTAACTATATATATAGTAAGTTTAAAGGTAGGCTTTTAGTTAAAAATAGTATCTATAGAATAATAATAGTTAGTTACTAGTAATATTAACTCTTAAAAATAACTAGTAATTTCTATAAGGAAATGTCTTTATTTTATTAACGTCTTTTAGCTTAATCTAAGATCTAAGAGCTACTTTATATAAAGTTTTAATCTCTTATCTGGAGAGGTTAAGATTTTGGATTTTTAAGCGAGCAAAACGTGCATATTTTGGTCCCTTTGCATAAAAGGTAAACAACTCGCTTACTTTATCCCTTGCATAAGTCGTGCATATAGGAACACCAAAAGTACGATCCTATTCGCAGGGCCGCATCGAGCCCATAACGCATTTAAAACTTTCATAATTGGGACACAGAATAGGTCGCTCAACGCACTATAATCCTATGTTTTTGGAATGCGCATACGATAATTATAGCGGGAGTTATATAATTTTGAAATTATCGCTCTCTGATTACCACCTTTGAAGTGCGACTAGCCGCGCCTTACCAGGCACCCAGGCACCCACGCACCCACGCAGGAACACTAAAACCATAGGAACACCAAAACCGAAAGTAGTAGAGCCCGCATCTAGCTAGAATCGCATTTAAAACACACATAAAGCGGACATAAATATTCTAAGCATTCAGGTTATATTCCAGTGTTCTGGCTATGCTATTACGGTATCTGTAGCTAGCAGGGTGTGGGGTAGAAGCTGAACGAGTGCGACAGTGGATTTTGGTGGGGTCGGGTGCTAGGGGGTGCCTTGCCACGTGATTAGCCGCCTTTCCGCTTTACCTTAGTATTTAACTCTTAATTGAATAACTTATAGTTATTAAAGTATAAAACCTTAACTAAGATAGCTATATAGACTTGAAAGGGGACGAGTTTATTATTATAACGCTATAACTACCCTTCCTTACCTTTATAGTTTTTAATATAACTTAATTCTTTAAATTAGTTTTTTTATAACTATTTAAAACTTAATTAAAGGACTATTATATATTAGTTATATAAGTTACTTTATACTACGCCGAAAAGAAGGTACTAGGTAGGAAACAAACTAATTAGTTTATAGGAATATAGAAAGTACTTAGATTTTAAAAGAAGGGTTTAAATTAAATATAAAGTTTATTTAATTAATTAAAAGAAAGTAAAAGTTTATAAAGTACTAGCGTGTATATACCTCGGCTAAATACTTATAGATTTCTATTAAGATATAAGTAGACTACTATATATATTAATTATATAAGGACTTTATTAAGGACTTTATTAATAGAATATAAAGTAAATAAGTAAAAGATATTTAATTAATTAAACTATTTAACTTATTATATATAAGAACTTTATATTTATATATTATTAAAATCTTCTTTAATATATTTAAAGCTAATTAGTAGAATACTATAATAATATTATAAAGAAATAATAACGTACTTATTAAAGTAGTTCTCTTTAGATATTTAAGACTTAATTAAAAGAATTAGTATAATTATAAAAAGACTCTATAAAGATTTTATTAATTAAATAATAAAGTATTAAACTTAAACTATAGGTTTGTTTATAAAGGAACTATTAAATATACTATAAACATAAAGTAAATATATATAAGATAATTAATTAACTAAACTATTTAACCTATTATATATAAGAACTCGATATCTATTAAGCTATATAACTATATATTAAGTATTATTAAAGCCTTTTTTAATATCTTTAAAGCTAATTAGTATAATATTATAAAGACTTTATAAAGAAATAATAATATACTTATTAAAGTAGTTCGCTTTAACTATATAAGACTTAATTAAGTAAGTTATTATAATTATATAAAGACTTTATAAAATAGATATTAATTATAAATATAGATAATAAAGTATTAAACTTAGATTATAAGCTTACTTATAAAGGAACTATTAAAAATAAATAGAAGTTTAAAGGATTTATATATAAAGTTTAATATATATTATAGAATAGAGAATATATAAATTAAACCTTATATATTTAAACTATAATTTAAAATATATTTTAAAGAGTATATTAATATAGTATTAAAAGTAGAAGCTTATTTCAAAATATAAATAAAGTAAATACTTATTTATAATATTAATAATACTTTAATAAATCTTTAATCTTATAAAATAAACTTAAAAGTAATAAGATTAGTATTTAAAAGAGGTTTATTATATTATATATATTAAAGAAATAGGTATAGTAGAGAACTAAGGTTAAAGAAAAGTTTATTATAAGAATAGATTACTAATATAAAATAAAGGAAATAGTATTTAATTAATATTCTTTAGTTATATAATAAAAGTTAATTAAAATATATATTAGTACTATTATATATATATTTTATAGAGATATAACTATATACGTTTTAAATTATCTTTTATTATTTATATAAGACTTAAATAAAGGAATTAATAGATTTATTATATAGATATATTATAAAGAAATAATAAAGTAATTTTAAATTTAAACTTCTTTATTAATTAAAGACTTTAATTAAAGAATATATAAATTTACTATTTAAATTAGTATAAAAACCTTTATTTATTTTACTATAAAGAAAAGACTTTATCTTAGTTAATAATAAAGTAAATACTTTATTTAAAATATATATTAAATAGCTAGAAGTAAAGACTTTAAATAAGTTTATATATATAATATAATAGTATAGTAGTTATATAAATATAAAATAGTATATTAATACTATAATTCTAAATTATTTATATAAACTATAAATTATATTTTAACTACTTTATAATAAAGCCTTTATTTTACAATTTATATATAGTAGTCTTTTATTTCTACCTTTATAATCTATTTATATTACCTTTAACTCTCTTAGCTTAAACTTAATATATAGTTTACCTTTAGTATTATAACGCTATAAGCTACTATAATTAGTCTTTGTCGCGATATATACGTTCTAGCTAAGGAGGGGTTATTACGTAGTACTATCTAAGACAGTCTATAACACTACTACATATTAGCTAGCTATCTATACTATACTCTTTTAGAACCCTATATGAATATACAAGATTATATTTAGTGTCCAGGCTTAAGAAGCTAAACTAATACTGATTAGTAATTATAGATTAATACCTAATTCTTTATACAACCCTTAAAGTAACCTTCTCTCTCTAGTTCTTATACTAACTTAAGATACCTCTATAACTATAACAAACGGACTATAATATCTACCTATAATAAAACTAAAGCTAATAACTCTCCTAATCCTAATATTAAAGGGAAAGGGACAGCGGCTCCTACTCCTAACGAACTTAAGGTATTTGTCGAAAAGAAGATTAAGGATTATATAAACAGAAAAGAAGAAGGTTTAATACTATTTAATATCTTTTAAATAGACTTCGAAGGATAGTTAAGATTATAGTAGATCTCGATATTATAAACGTTAGTAGTAAAGAATATAAGAGAGATACTCCGAAAGAAAGGAGTAAATATTAAAATAAAGGACTATAATAGAAAGCTTAAACCTATAAATCATATATTATTCGAACTATAAAAGAAGGACGTAATAGTACTATAGGCCGAGGAGGATTTATTAGCGATATAAAATAGTAGAGTAAGGGCTAAGGTATTTTAAGGGTATTATAAAATAATAATATTATTATTAAGAAGGAGTTTAAGGAGGAGTTTAAAAAGGAGTTCGCGTAGTAGATTATAAACGAGTTAAAAGAGTCAAAAGAGTTAAAAGAGCTTAGAGGGTATATTCTCTCTAATAAGAGATAATATATCTAAAGGCCTTAAAGACAAAATTACGTAGGTACTATTAAAACCGAATAAACACTTAAAACAACCTAAAGAAGTACTACTTCTACCTTTAATAATACTAACTCTAGTATAAACAGTACAACTAGTTGTACTACCAATTGTACTACTACTCAATCTAGTTTCCTCTCGTGTCGATGTGGATTTATTCCTCGTTCCTCGGATCCCCAAAGACCCTCTAGAATCCTTTGTGTGGGTAAGAATTGACTTTTGGACTACCTACTACATTAGGTAAAGCGTACGACTACCTACTACATTCGGAAGGAAAAGTGGGTGCGATGAGTCAGCTGTAGGAACACTAAAAAAACTCGTCTGTACGTATGCGGCTCTTTACGCCTACGTAGCGGCACTTCCACCTGTCGGAAAGACGTATAAATAAGACGTGTTTGTAGGGACAATTAAGTACTGTTATATTCTCGAAGTATATGTCGTTCCGATATGTGCGCATGCCGCTACGCAGGTGTAAAGAGCCGTATGCGTGCAGGTGAGGCTTAAGTGCGTATGCGGCTCTCTCGGTGCGGCTCTCGGTGCCGGCTCCCCGCGTATACGAAGCGATACGAAGTAATACGATGCGATACGAGTTCTTACCCACACAACGGCTTTAAGAGTCTCTCCTGAGACTCTTATACTAAGATTGACTACTACTAGTCGTACTAGCCGTACAACCACTACCTCCACTAAACCCAGTACTACCGTACCTAGTACAAAACCCAGTGCTACTACCTTTTGCTTCGTATATAGTACTAAAACCGGCTTCGAATGTACTATTATCTATCGGGACCCTAAGTTTTTTAGTATCTGTACCGGATAAACATTAGTACTAGTACTAATAATATAGTAATCGTACTTTATACCTAGTTAGGTAATATAGTTAACAATCATATACGAATAGGCGGTATACTAGATAAAACGGACAAAATAACCTAACTTTACAGCGAAACAACCTAATCTTTTAGTAATACTAGCGTCCTATACTACTAGCCACCGATACTATCACTCCGATACCAGTCCCTAAGGAGATTAATAAGCTGTTTTAGGGCACTTATACCTTAGAGTTTAGGAGAGAAATAACCGTATTAAAGAAGTACTACTATAATAATATAAATAAGTTTAGTAGTACTAGAGACAACTTTTTAATTAAACTTCGTACCTTCTATAATAATACTACGAGTTATAGAATACTAATTAACAAGTAATTAATCGCCCTACTAATTATACTTAAAGGACAAGCCGCTAGTTTCTATAAAACTTATATTCGAACTCTTCTAGTTAAACCCTTAATCTAAGAGGCTTATACTATAATCTAATAGCGATTTAAAGGTTTCTAATATTAAATATACTCTCTAGTAGAATAGAACTCGCTTAGCCTTAATAAGACGAAAGAGTAAAATCCTAATAAGACGTACTCCTAGTATTTCGATATTATATTAAATAAGATAGAGGAGATTCGATACTAACTAACTCCTAGTCTTTAAAACAACGACATATTCTATAATTAATTAATACTAGTATACTATAGAACGTTAGTATACCTAAATACCTATATATTACTAACTTATAAAGTACTAGATTTAATTAATAGTATAAAGACCTCCCTAGTAGTTTAGGAAAGTATTAACAAAGTAAGGCCTAAAGTACTACTACAAGTAATAATAACACCTTAACACTCTATAGTCTATAACACCTCTCTATATAACAAATACAATATAGCGTTAATAATAGAGATAGATATATATTTTATAGATCGAAGATTCTATAGAAGACTACCTATAGGCGGCGGTAGACATTGTCTACCTAGTTTAGGCGGTTTTTAGTTAAACTATAAGAAGAAATGTTTTATATATAGAAAAGAGGATTATTAGTCTAATTAATACTTATATAAAGAAAGAAAGAAATCTTATAAGGAGTTTTAGAATAGGAAAAGAGCTAATCCTAATAGATAAGATAAATATAGGACTTTATAAAAGTTTACTAAATATCTAATAGAATATAAAGGTACTAATCCTAAACCTATAGTCGAAGCTACTACTAATATATAATAGGATAAAGACCTAGGGACAGGATAGATTTATATTAATAGAGATAAAGAGGAAGACGATAAGGAAATCTTTATAAATAGTACTACTTAGATAGCTTATAGTAATAAACTAGATAAAGATTCTACTAGGAGTATTATATATAACTTAGAAAATCGAGTATACTTATACGCTATTCTTATAGAACTAGATAATAGTAAACCTTTAGATATATTCCTTACTTTATCTAAAAGTTAAAATAGATATAGGCCGGCATACTACTAGGGAATTATTATTAATACTAGCGTATTAGTTATATCTACTATAGGATTTAGATAGTATATAGTATATAATAAACTTTATAATACTTAACTTAATATATCTATAAAAGGACGAGTTAATATTAAGTTCGGTAATAGACTAGGATTATATAATATTAGTTTAATCTTTCTTAATACTCTAATTAGTATAATCTAGTTTTATATACTTAAAGGAGATACCCTATTCCTATACTACCTTACAAATATAGATAAGATATAAGTAAAATTTAATAATCTAGAAAATATACTTATTAGTAAGTTAGGAAGGAAAGTACCTATTATATATCGCTAGGGTTACCTATTCTTCTATTAGAACTATAATAAACAACTAGACATAACTATATACCTTTATAAATTAATAGTAATTAATAGAATACTAATAGAAGTAGATATTCGCTAGTTATACTATTAATTCGGCTATCTATTAATATAATAGTTAACTAGGATACTTAAACAAGTAGGATATAAAGTAGACTTTAAGTTCTTAACCTTCTTAAAAAAGTTTTACTACTATTACTAGTTATATAGTAAGTCTCTTAGGAGATTTAAGTTTACTATATACGATAACTTAGAGTTTAACTTTAATATTTATATTAACATATATTAGATTAATAACTAGAAGGTTCTATATTATATAGACGAATTAACTAGATTTTAGGCGGCTAGATTTATAGACGACTTAAAGACAAAGATAGCTTAGAGGTTGTTCTAAGAAATATAGGTAGATATATACCTTAGTCTACTAGACTTCCTAACCTATAATCGAGGAACTAACTTTATTAGAAAGGAGTTTCGATTATACGCTAAAATAATAGGTACTAAAACAATTATTATACCTACTAAAGCTTATTACTTAATTAGTAAGGTTAAACGTTACTACAAACTATTAAGAAAGGCGTATAATATTATTAAGGTAGAACTTCCTTTAATAAAAGATACTAAAGTATTATAAATAGTAGTTAAAGCTATAAACGACTTAGTAGGACCGGATAGTATTATACTAACTTTACTAGTATTCGGAGCCTATCTACGAATAACTAAAGAAGAACCTCCTACGGCGGAACACTCTCGACGAGCTACCGCTATACTCAAGGTAATAAAAGAGCTCCGAAACCTATAGTCTAAAAGACAAATTCAAGACGTGTTAAGAACTAGGAATAAACCTTTAACTACCTACTTAAAATTACTTAATACTAGCGATTTAGTAATTATATAGAGAGTTATAAATTATAAAAGAAAGTAGGAAGGACTATTCGAGTTAATAAGGATATAAGGAGAAGATATTATAATTAAAGAACGTAGAGAGTAAAAGACGTTCCGATCTACTTTAGTATAACCTTATTACAAAGATAATAAGGATACTAAAGCACCTAAAGAAAGTAATAGAGAAGATAGGGCTAATAATTATTAAGATACTATAGTAGCTCTACTACCTATTAATAAAAGTTAACTATAAATACCTAACTACGAACCTCGAATTCTTAGAACTCGACGCTAAGAAGTACCTAGAGTGCCTACTATACTAGTATAAAGTATACTTCTATTATAAGACCCTTAACTACTACTAAGATAAGGATAAAGACCTATATTTAGACCCGAACTTAATCTAAACGCTCTACTAAAGAGACGTAGACGTCCTCTAAAGGAGAGGATCTATATACTAGTATTCTACGTAAAAGTTAACTCTAAAGGATAGATACTTAATATAGATATAGTTTACTACTAGTAGGATAATAGTAAATATACTAAGATTTTTTAAATTAACCTACTAGATAAAGAGAATATATACCTAGCCTTTAAACTAGAATAACTTAATAATAAGATAAAAGCCGCTAACGATAAAGAGATTAAAGGACTTACTAAAAGGAGAGTAATTAATATTATTAATAAGAATAACGTACTACCTAGTATATATATATTTAACTCTAAATTTATTTAAGACGTTTAGAATAAAAGTATACCTAAAGAGTATATAAAGTTAAGACTAGTTATTTAAGTGTAGGGCGACTAAGAGAAATCCCTTATACTTACAGAATCTCCTACGATATAAAGGGTTAGTTAACGGCTTATACTTGTAATTATAACCCTAGATAGCTTTAAGGAGTTTAACTTATACCTTCGCGATATAACCTAGGTATATACCTAGTCTCTTACTAATTTAAACCGGCGTTTTTACGCTAGACTACTAAGAAATCTACCTTAACCTAAGTAGTAAGGTAAGATATTACTTACGCGTAAACCTTAGTATAGTATACTAGAAGCTAGAAACTACTAGTATAAAACGTACCTATAATTCTATATCGATTAACTTAAATACTAAACGTTAATATATAATTTATATCTTTTATATATTAATAAAGAAAGAGCTCGAGGTATTATTAGATTATAAACTAATAATACCTTAATTCTTACAAATAAGGAGTTTACTTAATAAGAATAAGACAAACTTAATAAGGCTAAGCTAATAGCGAAGCTAAAGGAGTAATTATCTACTAAGAAACCTATTAAGTTTAATAGTAGCCTAGTATTAAAGGAGCCTAATAGTTCGCTAATACTTATATAGAAAAAGTAGGCTAAATAGATAGAGCAAGTCTATAATAAAGCTATCGATTCTTATAGAACCTATAGAAAGGTAAGAGAAAACCTAACTCTATAGTAGTAATACGAATTATAATAGGCTCGAGGCGCCTATTTAGTAACGGTATTATAACTAGAGGCCGCCTTTAATCTATTGTATGCCGCTTAAACAAAAGAACCTATAAAGGACGATATTAACCTATTAAACAAACGTTTAAAGTAAATAAAGGATTATACTAGACAAGGACTTAAATATATATAACTTAATAATAAAATACTTAAACTCGTCCTGTTTATAGATAGCGTATTTACTAACCTTAAAGATATAAGCTCTTAGATTAGATACGTACTTATACTTGTCGATAGAATAGGAAAGGCGAATATAATCTACTAGAGTTCTATAAAGTATAAACGTATTACTTGTAGTATTCTTACTTTAGAGCTTTATACTCTTAGTAGTAGATTCGATCTTACTTTCTCTATTAAAACTACTATTAATAGGATCCTTAATTCTATAATTCTACTTAAGGTTTATATAGATTCGAAGTTACTATACAACTATATTACTAAATTAAGTATAACTAAGGAGAAGAGACTTATAATTAATATTAACAGATTATAATAGGGGTTCGAACGTAAAGAGATTAACGATTTCTTATAGACCTTAGGACTACAAAATATCGCCGACGCTATAACTAAATCAAAGTATAATAGTACACTTAAGAACCTAATTAACACGAACTATATTTAGTACAACGTTAAGGAATAGGTAGAAAGGGCGGCAAAGAAGGAGGAGATAGCTAAGGAATAGGGAAGGAACTATTTCTATATTTTACTTGTTTTATTTAATTATTTTTAAGTAGTACTAGTATCGCGATATATACGTTCTAGCTAAGGAGGGGTTATCACGTAGTACTGTCTAAGACAGTCTATAACACTACTATATATTAGCTAGCCATCTACACTATACTCTTTTAGAACCCTATACGAATATATAAGATTATATTCAGTATCCGGGCTTAAGAAGCTAAACCAACAGTCTTAAAATAAATATCTAAAGGAAATAATAATCCTTTATAGTATATCTTTAGTAATAGTTTAAAGTACTAATACTCTACTATTATAATAGTTAAATATTAAAGTATATTTATTTAATTTATATTATTTATTAAAGCTATCTTTAAGTTTAATATATTAAATTATTACTTAGAACTAAAAGTTACTATTTTAACTATTTATAAACTAAAAGAAACTTCTAATAAATACTTTAATTAGGTTTATTATAATTATTAAAGGGTAGTTTAATAGAATATATATATTATTTATTTATTAAGTTAATAAAGAATAAAACTAATATATTCTTTAATAAAGTTATTATATAATAGCTTTAATAAGTCCTTAAATTAAATCTTTAAATTAAGTTCCTAAAGCTAATTTAAATAATATTAGATTATTCCTTTATAAAGTCCTTATATAATAATACTAATAACTTTAATTTATTAAAAGGTTAATTAAAAGAACTAATTAGTACTATTATATAAAGAAGTTATAGAATCTATTAAATAATACTTATATATATAATATATATAAGGTTATATAAAAAGTACTATAGAATATTTAACCTCTTTTCTAATATTATAATATTAGTATAATATCTACTATTATTTACTTAATAAAGATATAATAAGAGAATAATTAAATACTCTTTTAGATTATCTCTTTATAATTACTTAAAAGTTAATTAAAGACTTTATTAATATTATTATATTATAATCTTTTAAATAAATACTTATTAAGTTCTATTATATTTATAATAATAGACCTAGGCCTTAGTAAAATATATATTAAATTATTATAACTTTTATTATAATATAATATTAATTAAATTAGAATTAATAATATTAATAAATATTAATATCTTAGAGTAGGTTTAAAAAGGGGTTTAAGGTTATTTTAAGGGTAAATTATTAAAGAAAAGAACTTATAGTTAGGTTATATAAATAAAACGTAACTCTTTTTTAATAATTATAAAATATAAACTACTTAGTTTATTAGAAGATTTAAATAAGTTATATTTCTAAGTTTAATAACCCTTAGCTATAAACTTAAATATAATTTAAGATTAGAGCGTTTTATAATAGTATTATTAGTAGGCCTTTTAAGGTCTTTCTATTAGCTCGAAGCTAGATTTATAGATTTTCTATATTATATAGCTAAAAATCGATATTATATCGATTTTTTAATTCTTAGTAATATTATATTATTTATATATTTCTAATATAATATATATTAAGTACTCCCCTAATATAGTATTAATATATTAACGCCTAGGCCTATATAATAGCTTTATTTATACCTTCGAATAAAGTTAAATAAATAAGAATAAATAAAAGTAAGGTTTAATAGTTATTATATATTCTTATAGTACTATTACTTATATTTAATAGAAATAAGTATACTATTAAGAATATAGTTATATACTAAGTAGATATATATAAGAGACTTAAATAACTAACTAAACTATCTACCTAGCTAAGTATAAGAACTCGGCGGCTACTAAGTTATATAACTATAGCTATAAGCTATATAATTTATATATTAAATAAGTAATCTTAGTATAAGAGTCTTAAAGAGAATCGAAGAGAGAAGGAATAACTTACTATTATAATAATAAGATTATATTAGATTACTAAATAAATAAATATATACTATAGTATAATATAAAATATATAAGATAAGCTAACTAGAAAGTAAAGTAAAAAAAAAGTATTTATAAAATCTAATAAAGTAAAATACTTTATAATAGTAGATATTTATTTTATTTATTAAAATAAGAGGTTAAATAAAAATAATAGAAGTATAAACTTCTTAGCTATAACTAATATACTATAGAGTATATAGTATTACCTTTATAAGTTAGAAAAAGATATATAAAAATATAGAATATATTTAATTAACTTTTTATCTTAAAAGGATTAGATATTTAGATTAGTTTATTAGTATTTTAATATCTTTTTACCTTAGTAAAGTATAATATATATATCTTTATTATATAATACTAGGCGAATATCTTAAGTTATTAATATTAAAACTTAGTATATTACTTTATAAAAGGTTATAAAAGATTACTAAGAGTAGTAGAGTTCTAAATATATTCTCTTTATTATAATATTTATTTAATCTTATTTATTTAAACTATATTAAACTATATAAAAGGGAATTAGAACTTATATAAAGTAATTTATAATTAAAAATAATCTATTTTATATTAAGTTTCTTTTAAATTAAATAAAAGATTAAGAATATATAAAAGGTTATAATATACTTTAATAAAAACTTTATATATAACTTAATTAAGCTTAATATAAGAGTTATAAAGAAGTTAATCTTAGTATAAGAGTTTTAGAGAATCTAAAAGATAAGGAATAAATCTATATTAAAATAAAAGAATATTAAACTAGCTTATAAAGAAGTCTATTTTAGAAATCTAAGGAATAAAATATAAATTACTAATAAAATAATAGAATTATACTAGATTAATAGCTTAATATACCTTACTATAAGTATATAAACTAAATAAGGTTTCTATAAAGATCTTATATAGTTATAAGTTAGTTTTTAATATAATATTATTAAATAACTTAAACCTTCTAATTAATATTATACTTATAAAGTTCTCTTAAAGGGTTCTTATTTATTATTATTTATCTTTTCTTTAAATATATAAATATATTATAACTATATTTAGTTATATTATTATTATTTTATTTTATTAAAAAAAGGCTTTATTTTAAGTTTCTAGAAAGGTTTATAACTAAAAGAGTAACTTTAATAAAAATAACCTTTAGTTAAATTATATATTTATTTCTATTATATATTCACTTATATATACTATAAATAATAGTATTATAAGATAATATATTAACTATTAATATTATATATAAATTATAATAAGAACTAAAGTTAGAAAATAATATTAGAAATAGAATACTAAGTATATATTTAAACTAAAACTCTTTATATAAAGCTCGGTTATAAATACTATAAGAACTATATATATATAAGTCTTAAATATAAATATTAGTTAATAATTAAATTTTAGTTATTTATATTTAATTAATATTATATATCTCTAGAAGGTTATATAAGAAGAGGCTTTATATACTTTAGTAGCCTTAATTTATATAAGGGACTTTATATTATTAATATATAATATTATTATTATTATTTAAATAACTATTAATTAATTAACTACTTTTATACTCTTATTAAGCTATAATTATATTTAAAGTATATATAATATTAGTATCTTTTATTATATTAATTTATTTAGAGTTAAATTAAAGTACTTATTAAAACTATATAGCTAGAGGAGTTAATTAGAATATAGAGTTAGAAGTAGTAGTATAGTAGTACTTAGATATAAGTATATAGGCTAGGAATAAGAACTTCTATATATAATTAATATATTTTAAACTATTATAGGTCGAAAAAGAGATAGGTAAAAGAGATATAACTTTATATATTAATAGTACTTAAATTAAAAAGAGAAGAGTTTAAACTAAATATAAAGTTTAGTTAATTAATAAAGAAAATAAGATAGAACTTTATATAATACTATAGTATATATAACTCGGCTAAATATTTATAAAGTTCTACTAAGATAACGTTTAAGTACTATATAGAACTATTATATAATAATTATATTAATACTTTATTAATAAAATATAAGATATTTATTAAAGGAACTATTAATATATTATATAATATAAAGTAAATAAATATAAGAGACTTAAATAACTAATTAAAGAACCGAGCCTATTAAATTTAAGAAATTAATAACTACTAACTTATATAACTATAGTTTAAATATAATTAAAGCCTTTTTTAATAGTTTAGAAGCTAATTAGTAGAATAATATAAAGAATTAATAAAGTACTTATTAAAGTAGATTTCTCTAACTATATAATACTTAATTAAAGGGGTATTAATTATAAATATAAATAATAAAGTATTAACCTTAGCTTATAAGCTTATTTATAAAGTAACTTATAAAAAAGAAAAAGAATTCTAAAGGTTTCTATAAAATTAAGTATATATAATAGGGTAAGTAGTATATAAACTAAAACGTATTATTTAAACTATAATAAGAAATATATATAAGTTACTATATTATAAATAAAAAGATTAAAAGTATTATATTTTACTTTAAGTAAATATTTATTTAAAATTTAAATAATCTTTTATTATTTCCTTAGTATTTTAATAGCTTTAAATCTTATAATATAAAATTAAACGTAGTAATAAAAATATTAAAAAGGGTTTATAAAGTTTTATATATATCTATATATTATAGAAATAAACTTACTAAAGAATTTAAGTAAAAGAAGATATTATTATAAGAAGGAAATACTAATATATAATAAAGTATATAGAATTTAAAGTATACTCTTTAGCTATTTAATAAAACTTAATTAAGTAACTAATTAGTATTAAACTATTTCTATTATATAATATACTTTAATACTAAGAAAAGGTAGTACCTAGGTTACTACCTTTATATAGTAGTACTAAGCTTTAACTTTATATAGTTAAGTATAAATACTAATTCACTATAACTAACTAATTAAGTATAGTTATTTAATTATATAAATCTACTTAATTCTATTAAATTTATACTTATAGAGAAATAATTAAATACGTTTTAAATTATTCTATATTAGTTATATAAAGCGTAAATAAAGGACTAAGTAGTTTTATTATATAAAGATATTATAAAGAGATAATTAAGTTACTTTAAAGTTATATTTCTTTAGCTATTAAAGGTATTTAATAAAAGAAATATATATCTACTTTTAAATAAAGACTTTACTTTACTTATTAAAATAGGAATAAACACTTTTCTTTAATTTATTATAAAGAAAAAGCTTTACTTTAGTTAATAATATAATAAAGACTTTAGTTTTATATATTATAAAGTAGAATCTTTATTTAAAATAACTTATAAATAGCTTAAATTAAAACCTTTATTTTAATAAATATATTATAAAATAAAGACTTTATTATAGTTTATTATTATATAAATACGTTTACTTTAGTTTATAAATATAAAGAATACTTTATTAAAAATAATATATAAATAAAATAAAGCTATAATTCTAAACTCTTTATATATATTAAAGACTTTATTTTAAACTATTTTAAATAAAGTACTTATTTTAAATCCTTTATAAAGTTATCTTTTATTTCTATTCTTATAATCTATTTACTTTAACTTTAATATCCTTTATTTACTTTTAATTTTTAGGTTATTATTAATATTATAACGCTACTAGCTACTATAAATAGTCTTTATATATATAGTTAGGAAATAAACTAATTCCTTAAATTATCTTTTTAATAATAAATTTAAAGTACTAATCCTTTACTCTTTTAAAAATATATAATATTAAGGAATACTCTCCTTTATTAGTAATAATTTATAATACTTAATACTATAAGGTTACTAACTATATATAAAATATTAAGATCTATAGAGATTAAAGAAATTAAAGAGATTAATAAGAAAATAAAAAAGATAAGTATAAATTACTATTAATTATTTAGAATAAAGAGTTTTAGGTAAAGGGTATATAATAGAATATAACCCTACTACTAGAAATAGTTAGTTATTATAACTAAATATAGTAAATATATTCTATTATATTAGTTCTTTTAATATTAAATATTTAATTTATATTATTTAATTAGGGTCTCTCTAAGTTTAATATATTAAATAATTACTTAAAACTAAAAGTTACTATTTTTATCTTCTATAAATTAGAATAAACTTATAAGTCTTTTAGTTCTATTTTATAATTCTTATACTTATAATAAACCGCTATTATATAACGCTAGAATAATACTCTTTTAATAAGTTAATAATAGAACTATATATATATTTCTTTTTTTAATAATAAGTAATAATCCTAAGTAGTTAAATAGTAATATACGTTCTTTAGTATTTTATTACTTCTTTATAAAGCTTTTATATAATAGTTATAATAAATACTTTAATTAAGTATAAAATATTAAATAAAGTATAATTTAATATTTAATATATTATTTATTTATTAGGTTTATAAAGAGTAAGATAGTTTAAAATAATAATTAAAGTATAATTTAATATATAATATATTATTTATTTATTAGGTTTATAAAGAGTAAGACTTAAATATCTTTTAATAAAGCTTTTATATAATAGTTTTAATAAGTCTTTAAGTTAAGTCTCTAAAGCTAATAAAGTTTAGTATTTAATTATTACTTTATAAAGTTCTTATAATAATAATACTAATAACTTAAATAAAAGAACTAATTAGTACTATTATATTAATACTTTATAGAATCTATTAAATAATAATTATAGATATAATATATATAAGATATTATAAGATATCTTACTTTTTATTTACTTAATATATTATATAAATAGTTTAAAACTATTTAATAAAGATATAATTAATAACTTTATTACTATTCTTATATAATAACTTTATAAATATATACTTATTTAGTTCTATTCTATTTATACTTTCGAATAAAGTTAAAGAAATAAGAATTAATAGTATTAAGATTTAATAGTTATTATATATATATTCTTATAATACTATTACTTATTATTAATAGAAATAAATATACTATTAAAGATATAGTTATATACTAAGTAAATATATATAAGAGACCTAAATAACAAATTAAACTACGTAGCTAGACTAAGTATAAAACTTAGTAACTACTAAGTTATATAACTATAGTTATAATATTTATATTATATATATTAAATAAGTACTTTTAATATAAGGGTTATAAGGAATAAAGTACTATTAAAATAATAAGGTTATTCTAGATTACTAAATAAGGAAATATATAGTAGAGTATATATATAACCCTTTCTATTTATATTATTAGAAAATAATAATTTAATATAATAAAGATTTTATAAGTTATAATTTATTATATTAAATCTAGAATAAGAAATAAAAGTAAAAGATTATATTTAAATAGAATACTAGCTATATACTTAAGTTAAAACTCTATTTATAAAGCTAGAATATAAATACTATAATATATAAATATAATTATTAGTTAACTATTAGATATTAATTATTTTTATATTTAATTAATATTTCCTAGAAGGTTATATAAGAAAGAGCTTTTTATTATAACCTTTTAGAGGGTTTATAATATATTACTAGCCTTAACTTATATTAACTACTTTATATTATTAATATATAATATTATTATTATTATTTAAATAATTCTTAATTAATTAACTACTTTTATACTTCGATTTAACTAGAATTATGTTTGTAATATATAGTTTATTAGTACCTTTTAATATCTTAGGTTATTAAGACTTTAATTAAAGTACTTATTAAAACTATATAGCTAGAATCGTAGAATAGGTTAGAGTATAGGAGTAGGCGTAGGAACGGTGGTACTAAGGCGCTAGCGCACGGGCCAGGAACACCAAAACTACCACGACCACCACTCTCGCGCCCGCATCGCGCTAGAATCCCATTTAAAACACACATAAAGCGAGCATTGATTATCTAAGTATTCAGGCTATATTCCAGTGTTCTCTCGATGCTATTACGATATCTGTAGCTAGCAGGGTGTGGGCGTACGTACAAGTGCGACCGTGGATTTTAGTAGGGTGCCGGGGATGCGGGTGTCGCTTAGAGCCGCGACACGTGATCCGCCTCGCAAGTACGTCTTTTCCTTAGTATTTAACTCTTAATTAAATAACTTATTATTAATAAAGTATAAACCTTAGCTATAATATCTACTTGAAAGCCGGCGAGTTCGCACGAGCCAGCGTAGCTGGCGAGGCGTGCTCGCAACGGTATTATTAAAAGTATTTATTAATAATTAAATAATTAAATAATATATATATATATATATATTTAATAAACTACTAGACGTAATAAGAGGTCGAGGGCGAGCCTGCGAGCCCGTCTGGCCTCGTTTAGTTTAAGTTTTACCTTAAAAAGGGATATTAAAGATTCTTTATAGGCGGTATTAAGGGGGTAGTTAAGTATAATATTATTAGAGGTATAGTTAGAAAGGTCTACTAAGATATATTAGAAAGGTCTACTAAGATAATAGTAGCCCTCTTAAAAAGCGCTAAGTTGCTATAAGTAATAATTAAAGATTCCTTACTAAGTATAAAGTACTATCTTTATTATATATAAGAAAACTTAAACATTTACTATTATTTATATTATTATTATTAATTTTATAATATTAGTTTATAAAATATTCTACTAAGTAATAAAGTTAGGTAAATCTAGTAGCTAGGGTACTACTAAGGCTAGCTATTACTAAGTAAGATCTTTATTAGTTAAGGGCCTCCTAAAAGTAATTGTTTAGTATATATATTATACTAGAATTATAGTATAAATAATATAATCAAGGATTAACTTATAGAATTCTACGACTTAAAAGACCTCTATAGATTTATATTACTAACGCTATACTAATAACGTAATACTATAATATTTAAATAATTCTTCTACCTTATAACTTCTCCTTTTCTTCTTTCCTTTAATACTACTACTACTACTAGCTTTAATACTACTACTTCCTTAATATTAACCTTAAACCTCTATAATTAAAGATAAACTAATAATATCTTATAGTTTATATCTTTACTATTCTATATATTACTTAAACCTTATTAATTACCCTCTTATAATAGATTATAATAGATCGAATTAAATCGCTAATACTATAAATAAATAGAGAAGATTCTTCCCTAGATTAAAAGAAGATATACTTAAGTAAGGCTTCTATCTTATAAAAGAGTAATAGTTAACCTATATTAAACTATCCTAGTATATATATAACTTCTAACTCCTTATTATTATTATTATTATTATTATTATTATTATAACTTAACTTTTTAAATATTACTATTATAATTTACTATTATAATTTACCTTACTCTTACTCTATATCTTTCTACCTTATAAGAAATACCTAGGTAAGGTCTAGCTTTTTACTTTATTCTTTATTTAGTATAACTAATAATCTCTAGCTAACTTACCTCGATCTTACTAACTTACCTCGATCTTACTAACCTACCTCGATCTTACTAACCTACCTCGATCTAGCTATTACTATTATAATCCTTCTTAACCCTCGGTTTCGAACTACTATTATAATAGCTATTATAATATAATATAATAGTAGTAATTAAGTTATTATTATACTCTCTAATACTTAATCTTATTAATTAATTTATTAATTAGCCTTTACTAAAGCTAAGTTACTCGATCTCTTTAAGACCTTAACTAACTCTATATAATAGTAATAGCTCTATATCCTTTATGTCCTCGATCTTAGTAATAAATTTTATTTAATACTAAGTTATTTAATCTCTTAAAGATATTAGCTAATATACTATACTAAAGATCCTTTTATATCCTTCTATATTATTAATCTTAGTTATTATCCTAGAGCTAAGTTATATAAACTCTAAAAGAACTTACTAATACCTTAAACTAAGACTTATTTACTATCTATATTATTATAAGAATAATATATAGTAGTAGTCTCCTTTAATCTTAGTTATATAATATACCTCTATTATCTCTCTACTATTTATAGGCGTACTCTACTATTTATAGATATAAATTAAAACTTATTATTTATATATACTTTATTATAGGCGCCTACTATTAACCTTCTAAGTATTATTAGAGCTATAGATCTATATTAAACCTATTATATTACCTTAAGTAGTCTATACCTCTATAACCTTTAGAAAACTAGTTAGATAGCTTTTTATATAGAAGATCGAGGTAAGTATTATTATACTTATATATATTTAAGCTATTATTACTAATAGTTATAGCTTATTAGATCTTCTCTTAAAATAAACTATAAAGCCTCTTCGAATCCTTCTAAATCTATTAAATCTATTAAATCCTTCCGAATCTATTAAATCTATTAAATCTATTAAGGGGTCTATACCTTTATAACCTTTAGAAAACTAGTTAGGTAGCTAATAATATATAAAGAAGATATAAGTTATTAGTAGTATAATAATTTTACTCCTTAGATCTTATAGCTAATATGTTTTTAGAATTATAATACTAAGAATTACTAGATTAAGGTTTAATTAGTATTATATCTCTTTTTTTTTATATTACTTTTCTTTTTCTTTTATTTATAACCTTATTAAATCTTATTCCTTAATCTATTTTAATTATAAACATAGGTTAGAATTAAGTACCTAGGGTTTTAGTTCTTAATCTTCTACCTTTTAGAGAGGGTATCCTCCCTATTTTACTAGAGTATACTAAAATATATAATTAATATTATTTATTCTTTTATTTATAGTATTTTAGTTTTTATACTATCCTTTCTTTTAAATAGATTAAGATAATTCTATAGTACTAGATCTTTTAAGTCTTTTTAGATTATAGTAGGGTCTAAACCTCTAAGACCGACTAAAAAACTAGATTAGCCGCTATAGTTAAGAATAAATAAGGTAAGTGATTTTACTATATAGACTTTATAGCTAATATATTTATAGAATTAAGCTTAAGTAGTATTAAAATATTAGTAGATCGAGGTTTAATTCTTATATTATTTTATTTCTATTCTTAATATACTATAGTTTTTAAAGATAATTTAACTATATTTTAATTTAGGTTCTTAAATTTAGGTTATATCGAATTAAACCCTCTAAACTAGACTTTATAGACTCCTCCTAGACTAGACCTTATTAACTCTTTATAGACTCCTCTTAAATTAGACCTTCTAGACTCTTTCTAGACTAGAACTATTTTTCTATATATGTTTTTCCTTCTATTATTCTTATTATATTATATTTTATTCTATCTTTCTATTTTTTTCTTATATTCTACCTTATTTATATATCTTATTATATAGCTAAGAGGCTATTATAAACTTACTATATTATATAAGAGATTAGGAGTTATATTATATTTTATTTTATTTTTTCCTTATATTCTACCTTATTTATATATCTTATTATATAGCTAAGAGGCTATTTTAAACTTACTATATAAGAGATTAGAGGTTATATTATTCTATAGTTAATCGAACCCTACTACGCTACTAGCTTATTTACTAAAGGTATTAGGCTACGTCTTTAGTAGGTTCCTTACAAATAGAGCCTTTTAGGTAACGTTCGTACTATAGTAGGATTATTAGTCGATAGCTAAACTTTTCTTACTATTTAAACTTTATTTACTTATTCTATTACTTCGTTAAATAATCCTTTAGTTAGATAGTAGTATAACTAGCTAGTTATATCTTCTTATAAGAGAGGTACGCTATAGCTACTAGACTCTAAGTTAAGGCTTTAAATATTAGTATAGCTTAATAACTTAAGGCGTTAGTATAATTCTAATAATAAGAATAAATAATACTTTAAGTATATTATAGTATAGTATACTATAGTATTAGAAAAAGTATATTATAGTACAAGTATACTATAGTAGTATATAAATGTACTATATTATTCTAAGGAATATTAAAACTTTACTATTTTAGTTCCTTGATTCTAAAGGCTTAATAATAATTCTTTAGGTAGTAAATAGTATATTATATACCTAAACTATACTATATTAATATCTAATTTAGAGAGCTAATAAAGAGTTAGAGTCTTCTTAATAATAAAAATAGATAGTATTTAACTACTATTATCTCTAAGAGAAATAAGGGGGTATACTAGTAACGGTAGCTTTCTAAGCGGGGAACTATATAAGCTAGGATATAATATAAGCTAGGATATACCTATTAACTTTAAAGAATTAATAGACCTTTAACTAAGGCGAATAGTACGTTATATACTAGATAACCTAAATAATTATCTTAAAGGTTTTAAGAGGTTAATATATATATATAACTTTTTATACTATACTATACTAGTAATATAGTAGATAGATATACTAGGTCTTTACAAGTATATATATATTAGTAATATAATAGCTAGGGGGATCTGTTTTAGGTACTAATATCGAGGTTATTAATTTAGACCGCCTATTACTATTTATAGTTCTTACTTTTCTAATACCTAAGGCTACGGTTTAAATATATTAATAGAATAGTTATAAAATTCTAGCTATATCTATAATTTAAGCTAATCTAGTTAGAGTTTACCCTTACGTTAAGCGAGCTAGTAATACCTAGGTCTACTATACTATCCCCTATAGTAGTCCCTAGTAGGCCCGCTAGTACCGCCTAAAAAAAAAGTTATATAACCTAGTTTTAGTAGGTATTATATATAGAATAGGGTAGTTACAAGTACTTATAGGCTTTTACAGATCTTAATTATACTATAAAAGAGTATTATAAAGTATAGTAAATAGAATAGTAAATAGATTAATTAACTTATATATATTATTTTATATTTAATTTTAATATAATTAAACAATTAACTACTCTATACGCCTATTATAATTAAGCTAGCGATAGTTAGGGTTAGGACGTATATACCTAAAACAACTCCTATTAAATTCTCTATTAATTATTAAACCTATTAGAGATCTAACCTATAATATAGCTATATAGGTAAGAGTAGTAGTTTTAAAGGCTATCTTCTTTCCTTCCTAAGATATAATAACTTTATCTTTTATTAAACCTTAGGATTTATAGATTATAAGACTATAGGTAAGGTAAAGGGGGAATATTATTTAAGTATACTTATACTTCTTATACTTAAACTTTGCTTCTATAGGAAAAACTAGGGCTAGATTCTCCTAGTAATAGGGTCCCTTATACTTATTAAATTTAACTAAAATATAAAACGGTATATCTATATCTAGATTCGCCCTCTTATTCTAGATAATATTATATATTATCCCTAGAATACTATTAATAAGGCCTATTAACGTCTAAATATTCTAAGTTAAAAATATATAAGCTCTAATAGTATAATATTTAAAGTTCTTTAGGCCTTTCGCCTAGTTAGTAGTAGTAAATTTTATACTTAGACTAGTATACTTAGTAATTATATACTTAACTAGGGCACCTAGCTATATAAGCTTCTTCTCGTTATACGCTTTTACCTTATTTCTAGTAGGAAATAGGCGGATAGTGCGGTTAAATATAGCTTATTCTTTAAAGTCTAATCGACTTATAATTTAAGTTTATAGAGCTTTAAAGTATTCCTAGGAAAGCCCTTTATTACTCGGCTCTTATAGCTTGTCTAGGAGGTTAATAAACAAGGTTTTACTAGAGAGTTATTATATCTATTTTATAAGACGTATAGTTTTATCTAAAGCGAGATAGGCTTCCTTACCTTTAGTTTATTATACTATATCTTACTTCTTTAGTAGTATAGGTTTATATAGAGCGGTTTCCTTTATAGGGTTTAGTTACTAAAAGTCTCTAACAAGTATAATACTAATACTACTAAATATCTTATTTTAATACTAAGGAAATATAGTATAAAGCCGGTCGTTTATAATACTAAGGCGCTCTAAACTAATTATAGACTTCTCGTCTATAATTACGTACTAATAGTTTTTAAATTTAGTCTAGATCTCCTTTATAGTAAGTTTACTAAGTTCTTTACTTAGTTTCTTATAGTTTAGCTTTAATAGAGAATAGATTATTTTACCTTATAATTTAAAGGTAGCTATTCTAGTAGGAGTATAATAGAAAACCGAACTTATAGAACTATTATAATCCTAGGCTATCTTTACTAGCTAGCTACTAATAGCCCGGATAAAATAGCTTTTACTTATATCTACTTTCCTATCTACGTTTAGTAGAAGAGGTTTTAGATCTCCTCTATCTAGTTTACGTTAAAAGTAGTCTTTAAATAGGTTATATAGGGTATACTATTTTAAATTTAAGGTAGTAGGAATAGCTAGATTCTAGAGGTCGATATCTTCTATATCTAAGGTTTTACTCTTAAGTATCTTTTAGAATAACTCTAAAAGGTCTAGATAAGTACTATAGTAAGTATTCTAGTTATATTAGTAGTTAATCGAATAAGAACTAAGGTTATTTATTTAAATCTCTTCTCTATCTTATAGGTCTAGGTCAATCTCAGTATAAGAGTCTCAGGGAGACTCTTAGAGCCGTCGTGTGGGTAAGAACTCGTATCGCTTCGTATATACGGATAAGCCTCGGGGTACCTGTGAGTGGTCGGCCAGGGCTCCACACCGAGAGCCGCATGCGCACTTGAGCCTCACCTACACATAAATGGCTACGTAGCCGCATGCGCATATGTCGGAACAACATAAAAATAAGACCGATTTATAGGGTTAATTAAGTACTGTCTTGTCCTCGAAGCATGTACGTTTCCGACCGGTGGAAGTGCCGCTACGAGCCGTATGCGTGCAGTCGAGTTTTGGTGTTCCTGCCCGACCCACTTTTCCTTCCGAATCTAGTAAGTGAACGTACACCTTACCCAATCTAGTAAGTGAAACCCCTATCAAGTTCTTACCCACACAAAGGATTCTAGAGTCTCTTTAGGGATCCGAGGAACGAGGAATAAATCTACATCGCGACTCTAGGATTTTTAACTAGATTAGGTCTAGGTATATCCTAGCTTACTCTACCTAAGCCTTATTATCTTATTCCTAAGGCCTAGTAAGTAATTTATTATATTATACCTTATTATTATATATATTAAGATCCTTCTTAATAGTAACTACTTCCTTAGAGTAATAATAATAGAAATTAGAAGGAAGGGTATATAACTAGTAGGAATACTCCTAAGCGTTAATATATATCTTATACTTAATATTATTAACTATTAAAAGCTTATACTTGTCTAGGTCTATAAAGGGGTAATAAAGTATTAACTTAATATAGTAGTAATTCTTAAATTCTTTAAGCGTAGGGTTAGACCTATACTAAGGGTAGTATCTAATAGGCCGAGGATAACTATAAACTTATCTTTTATACTTGTTCTAATTATAACTCTAAAGCTATTCTAGAAATAAGAGATTTTATAACTTATTTAAATCTAGATTTACTAATAGTATATTATTTTTACTAGATTAAGTAATTTCTAATTTACTTAGGTTATAAGCTATAAGTTCTTCTACCTTTTTTAGGTAGTCTAGATACTTCTTATATAATAATAACTTTTCTCTTATACTAATATTACTATCCTTATTCTAGACGTTTTATATATAAACCTTTCTAGTCTCTAGTAGGTAATAATTTAGCCCTACCGTTTTAACCCTATAAAATATTAGAGGAAGCTTATAAAGGTAATAGTAGACTTCCTAAGTAGATATATTCTACTTAGATACTAAGTAATTAAATATTCTAGCTATATATAATACTACTAGAAAGTTATTAGTAATATATAGAATAATCTAACTATAGAGCTCGGTATATAACGTAGACTTTAGCTTATTTTTAGAGGTATACTTTATAATATACTTATATAATCCTTTTATACTAGTTATAGGTTTAGTATTAGTATTTACTATCTACTCTAGAGCTATAGTAGGAATATAACTATTTATCTAAGGATAATTCCTTTTTAGTATAAACTTCTATTTTATACTATTAATATCTTTAGTAACTCTTATATAAGGATAGTTCCTATATAGGTAGAAGAACTAGTATATCTTTCTTTTCTATACCTTATTCTACCGAAGGTAGTATACTTCCGAGTATAGCCTATATATTTAAAAGCTCTTTATATATAAGATAAACTAGGCTAGCGTATTCTATATCTTAAGCTATAAAGTAGCTAAGGTATAGTATCTACTAGGACGTTATAAAGGGTCTAGTAATACTATTATAATATACTAGTCTTAGAACTCTATAAATCTAGCCCGAATCTCCTCGGTTAATATATCTATTTTTAGACTATTTTTAATCTAGAAAATACTATAAATATAGCTAGTATTTTAAGCTTACTATTTAAAGTAGAACTAGTCTAGCTTAATTCCTAAGAGAGGCTAGAGTATAGTTCTTTTAAAGATAAGAAAACGTTTCTTAAGATAATAAGAGATAATATATAGATTCTTTTAGACTATTTACTAGGATAGAGAGACCTAAGCCTCTTTTAAAGCGTCTCTCTAAGTCTTAAACCTAGGTATATATCTTATTAAATTATACTAATAGTAGTTAGTAGTACTTAAGGTTAAAAAGAGGGGACTTAAGTTAGGTATAAAAGGCGCTATTATATTAAGCTCCTAGGATTTCTACTTCTAAAACAAATAAGTATCCTTTATATTACTCGCCTAGCCTATAATCTAATTTATTAAGTTACTATCCTCGGCCTCTAACTACTCTACTAACTCCTCTCTTAATAGCCTACTAATCTCTAGTATAGCTCGCTTATTAATATAATATCTTACTTATTATTAAGAATAACTACGTATAATTAGATTATATATAAAAAAGTAGAATCTAGAATACTACTTAAAGCGATTACTTTTATACTATATTATATACGCGGCCTAGTCTACTAAGTCTACGTTAGTATCTCTAGATATATAGAAGTCTCTAGTACCTATTAAAAACAAGCTTAGAAAGAGACCTATAAACAAATAATCTATTTACTATAAATCTATAATAGGGGTAGACTAAATAGAGAGAGTATTAATTATATCTACTATTTTATCTACGACTTATAAAAGCGGAGTAGTCTTAACCTCTATCTTATTCTTATAATAGTTTTATATTTTATCTTTTACTTACTAGTCTTTTATTTAGAGCTAAGGGATATTTAAAATAGTACTCTAATCTAGCTCTGTATTATTAGGTTTATCTTTATAAGGATCTTAGTCTAGTAGTAGTAGTCGAAGGAGAGGTTCTTAGTCTAGTATTAATACTACTAAAGTATTTTCTAGTTAATTTTAATATATTAGTTACTCTTATATAGTATCTAGGTTCTATAGAGCTACTTTATTTAAGGGCTCCTCCTTAATCTAGGTTAAGTAATATTAAATATTACTATCTTTAGAGAGTTAATTAATCTAAGCTAGATTAATCTCTATATTTTAATATATAGGGTTATACTATTTAAGAAACCGGAGCTACTAAAGAATTATACTTCTCTTTATTATATTTTATTATTTAAATTAATAACTAAAGTAAGTATTACCTAGATTAGTATTATAAGGAACTACTAGAATATTCTTAATATATTTAGGTAGGTAAGGTAACTTCCTAAAGAATTTCGCCCGATTCTAAGTAAAGCTAATATAGTAACCTAAGTACTTATACTACTACCCGTAGATCCGAGAGATACTTATATAGTAGTAGATAGGGGCTATTATTATCTCCTCTACCTAAGTTAATAGTAGGAGGCTATAGTTACTATTACCTAGATCTATATTATTCGCTACTAATATTATAAAAGGTATCCTTAGAAGAGACTTTTTCTCTAGTTTCTAGTAGTATTTATAAACTTTATTCTATAAGCCTATATTAAACTAGTATTTATTATACCTATTATATATTTTACGCTATATCTTATTAAGCTTAGTATAAAAGTTATTATATAACTTCTAATTTACTTTTAAAATATAAGTATTATTAGATATAGTAGACTCTAGCTTATTTAAACGCTTACGTTTCTAAGGTCTTAGTATAAGTTCTACTATACTTTCCTCTAATCTATATATAGGTCTATACCTAGATAAGGGGGATATAGTACACCTTCTCTAAGTTAGTTAGGTATATTAGGTCTAGCCTATACTTATAATAAGGACTATAAATACTAGCTACTCCCCTCCTTTAAATATACGTTGTTCGAGTTATTTAGTATAAGCTTTATTATTATTTATACGCTTAGTCTCTATAAAAACCTTTACTACTAACTCTTATATATAGTCTAACAAGAAAACATTCTTACTAGATTCTATTAGAGTTTAAGAAGCTACGTTATAGTTTAGACCTAGAAGGCGCTCGGCTAGTATTACTACCTATTCTTAGTATTAGTACTTGTTCTAAGTTAGAGTTTATAAACGCTACCTAAGAGTACCTAACTCGAATAGGCCTAGTATTTAAGGTAGTTAGTTTAGAGGTATATAGTAGAGCTCTTATTAGATAACCGAATTATTAAAATAGTAGTTCTAAAGGCTAGGAGGGAGTAGGTATAAAGATATTTAGTTAAGCTTTCGAAGGATAACTACGTTGTTTTATAGGTTTAGAGATATTTAGTTAAGTATTCGAAGGATAACTATATTGTTTTATAGGTTTAGAGATATCTAGTTAAGTATTTAAAGAATAACTACGTTGTTTTAAATAAGGAAGGGAAAGTGTATTTAGATCGATTTCGCCTAATATCTTTCTCTTCTAGGGTAGATAACTTAGATATATCCTTTTTAATTTTCTAGAGTATATTATAAAGAACTTTAAGGATTAAGGCTTAACCTAGTAGTATTATAGATATTCTTATTTATTAACTTAAAAAGATATCTATAAAAAAGGGTAGTATTTATAAATAAGTGTTTATATCTCTAACTATTAGAGTATATTATATATATAGGTAGAATATTATATTTATATATATATTAATAACGTAATACACGTCCTTTATATTTATAAGGTTAGAATATAATAAATTAGAAGTTATATTTATTATTTACTTATATATTTTCTTTACCCTTTTAAATATCTTAATTTTTAGTTAAATATTTATAGAGCTTAAATAAACTATAAGTACCTATTAAACGCTATAGATATAAGGAATTACCCGCTTTTAAAATATATATTATATATACCTAACTCTTTTATATTTTAGCTTCTATATTACTAAAAGAAATAAAATTAGTATTTTATAGGATACGTAAGATCTATAAAGGGCTATAAGTACCTATAGCTATACGTATACTAGTAGTAAGTAAATAGTATTATTAGGGGCTAGTATTAGAATAAGCGAGTCTGTTTCCTATTATACTTTATAAGTATAATACTATAACTAAGTAGTATCTCCTAGCTCTAGTTTACTTTTAGTATATATTTTTTAGTATAATTATAATTATTTCCTATTATACTTTATAAGTATAATACTACTACTAACTAGTATCTATAAGTTTCTATTTACTTTTAGTACTAATTCTTAAATATAATAGATTACTATTAAACTTAACCGCTAGTATTAGCGATTTTTACTCTAGTTCTAGTATATAAATTAAAGTATTACCCTTTAACTTATACTTTTTTCTTTAGCCTTCTTTAACTTTAAACCTTAAACCTTAACCTTAATACTAATAATACTAATAATACTAATAATACTAATACTATACCGCCCTATACTTATACCCTATCTCCCTCCCCTTCTCCCTCTCTCTCTAACCCCGAACCCTAAAAAGAAGAAGAAGAAGAAGAAGATAAAGAAGTTAAAGAAGTACTCGCCTATAAGACTAAGAAGACTAAGAAGACCGCTACTACCCGTAAGCCCGCCCGCCGCGCTAAAAATACTACTACTACTACTATTACTATCTAAGATAGCCTCTCTAGCGTTACGCTAGTTTAAATTATATACCCCTCTAAGACCCTTATTATATTAGTAGGAATAAGAAAGTAGAATAATAGTACTATTTATAAAACTTAGAATAGTACTAATATTAACTAGGAGAGAATATAAAACGTAGAAGTATAGGCTAGGACTTTAGTTAGAGATAAGAAGTACTAAGAAGAAAAGGCCTATACTAAGTACTAGAAGAATAATAGCCTATTTAAAGCTTATATTATTATTAAAGGCTACCTCTCTAGTAGCTATACTAACTACTACTATAGTAGTAAGGGTTAACGCTATTCTTTCCGACCCTACTAAAATCCTTATAAGAGGAAGCGTAGTAAGCGAGTTAGAGAGAAGGAGAAGAAGGAAAAGAATAAAGAGGAAGAGAATAGTCTAAAGTATAAGTAACTTCCTCCCTTTCTTATAGTATATACTAACTTACTTACTTAGCTTTCGAGGTATTAGAGGAGGAAATAAATAGTATAAGTAATACGAAGTTATTAGAGGTCCTAGATAGGGCCTAGCGTGTTATTTATATAGCTTCTAAGGTTATTACTTATTATTCTTTAGCTTGTTATACTTAAATAAATTACTTTTCTAGCCTATTTATACTTTATAAAGTTTATACTAAGTAAATATTAAGTTATTATAAATAACTACTATAAATAAATACTATACCTTATAATTATATTTTACTTCGTTTTATTTTATAGGATATTTTAGATCTATAAAGGGCTATAAAAACTATAATAACCTATAACTACCTACTAAATATAACTTAGAACTTTAGAAATAATAAAAATTAGAGATTAGGTATTTTAAGCTATATTATTATAGATCTACTATATTATTATTATAGATTTTTATAAAGGGCTATAGATACCTATAATAACCTGTAACTACCTACTAAATATAACTTAGAACTTTAGAAATAATAAAAATTAGAAATTAGGTATTTTAAGCTATATTATTATAGATCTATCGTATTATTATTATAGATTTTTATAAAGGGCTATAGATACCTATAATAACCTATAACTACCTACTAAATATAACTTAGAACTTTAGAAATAATAAAAATTAGAAATTAGGTATTTTAAGCTATATTATTATAGATCTATTATATTATTATTATAGATTTTTATAAAGGGCTATAGATACCTATAATAACCTATAACTACCTACTAAATATAACTTAGAACTTTAGAAATAATAAAAATTAGAGATTAGGTATTTTAAGCTATATTATTATAGATCTATCGTATTATTATTATAGATTTAGTAGTTATAGTTTTAGTATTCCTACCCCTACGTACTAACTAAGCTAACTAAGTAAGCGAGTCTAGAATATCCCTATTGTGTTTTTATCCCTAAATTAACCCCTGAATTAAGGCGAATTTATATTAGCTATAGCGTTATAGGGGTCCTATAAAAACTTTACGCCTAGGTTACGCTTACTAAGCCCCCGAACCGTTATAAAACGTTAGCTGCGCTAACGAATAAAATTAAGACTATTTATAAGTAAGATAGTCTTAAGACTATATTAAATTTAAATTATTATAAATATAAACTATTTATAGCTAAAATAGTTATAAAATAGTTTTAAAACTATTTAATATTAAAACTATTATTAATTTAAACTATTATACTTTTAAATAGTCTTAAGACTATTTTATCTATAAATAGTTTTTAATTAAAATAATTATATAATTTTAAACTATTTAGAAATAGTTTTATAATAGTTTCCCTTTTATTTAACTATTTAAAAAACTCCGCTTTCCCCTTTAAGGTAGGTAAGTATTACCTAGATCCTTTATTCTACTATAGATATAATAATTATAACTTTTATAAGGGGTTTTACCCTATTAGAAATACTAACCTTAGCTATTTTAGAAAACCTTATCTTATATTAATTTCGTCTAAAATAAAGTATAAGTATATCTAGGATTTAATTAGGTATCTACTTATAAATAGAGCTAAAACTTAACTCCTTCTATCTAGTTATAGGTTTTCCTATATAGTTTAATAGCTAACCTATTTAGGAAAAAGAGGTATTATATATATTCTAGTAGCTTAGTATTTCTACTTTAGTACCTAGTATTTTAGGTATATATAGGAAACATATCTTAATTCTTATAGTAAATCTAATCTAGTTAAAAATCCTAGAGTCGCGATATAGATTTATTCCTCGTTCCTATACTAAGATTATAGTAAATCTAATAAACCTAACTACTATTTAAAGCTATTTATACTCTAACCCTAACGCTTCTATTATTACTATTTATACTATAAGGTATTTAACTTAAACTCTAACTTAAAAGGGTAGGTAGGATTTTAATAGCGTAGGTAGTAAAGGTTTATATTCTACTAACCCTAACCCCTAGCCCTAATCCTAACGCTAACCCGCCTAAATTAATAAAGCTACTTCTCTATTTAAAGTACTCTAATATATAAAATACTTAGAACCCTTTAACTTTCTAAATAGGTTAGCTATTAAACTATATAGGAAAACCCTTTAAACTGTATAGGAGAAGTCTAAAACTTTAGACCAGACTCCGAATTTATCACGGTTTCACCTGTCGTCCGAACTGAACAGCAAGGTTCAAAGTGGCAGCTTTGCCTCTACCTGTACTTCCACAAAGTCACGTTGAAAACATAGAATTTCTTGGCTACGCAGTTGTACTAAAACTATCACTATAAACCAAGTCATGCCAAAGAATCAGTCTCTAGTCGTGTAATGTGTATCTTTGGTCAAGTATGTAACTGAGTCAGTTGAGATAGGTAGAACAATCCATTTTTCGCCAAACTTATATCTACGTGGCCAAATATTCTCGTAATAGATATCCTGTTCCTAGCGTATCAACCATTCCATGCCCCCCCTTTTTTTTTTAAACTAGCCTTAGATACAGTAGCGCTAGCCCGCCCATTATTCGTTCTTAGCGCAGATGCATTCAGTGAACGACCGACCCGCTCTATAGGTCACCCTGAGACGATAATCATTAGTATCTTTATTAGAGGAAACGTACAAGGCAATCAATAGACAAGTACTTACTCGCAAACTGGCATCAATCCGCCGGTACACGCTGGACACTCTGCATTTCGTGTGCAAGCGTTGACACCAACCGCAAGGACGGCGGCAACCAAAAGTTGAGTTAGAGTGAGACGCATAGTAGTGGGCGATGAGGTTTGTTAGGTTTGATTGGGTGTGTGTGGTTGTGTGATAGAGCAAGGTCAGTGAGTGTGTTAATGTTGTTCTGTGAACTGAAGTCGTAAAGGGCCAATCGTGGCTCTATATATACGTAGGGAAGCGAAGGCCAAGAGTACCAACCAAGTGGACAGATCTAAACCCTCGGACCAAACACGCTAACCCGGATGTCAAAACTGACTTGGCCCTGTTTCGTCGTAAGTAATATACTTCGTCCCAGGTATATTAATCGTAACTTGACAAGGATAGTTTTCATGGAGAACCGGGTAGGAACCCCCGTAAAAGGTTACGATTATTATGCCTGGGACGAAGCATACTTAGCTTTCTGGGTATTCTCCTTCCCAAGACATCGTGCTTCCTTCCTTAGGCCCTGTGTATTCAGAATATACTTCGTAAGGTGTTAAAGACGGTAAGGGCCTGTTTTACTCGGAGTAAAATTGAATAATTATCTAGGGTCCACCATACAATCTAGGGTTTTGCACTCTACTAACCTGGATTGAATCAGGGCCTGTTTTCCCAGAATCTCGGGCCACAATAATCTCTATGCTTAATGGCGTCCTTGGAAGGTCCACAAGGCGTATCCACAGGACCGCCGTGGGGTAAAAGTGGCTCTTATGCTCTACAAGCTAGATTCGTAAAACAGGAAAAGTTCAAAAAGTCCTTTAGGACACATACGCTATAGCTTCAGGGCAATAGAGCCTAATAGGGTACAAAATCCTAAGTAAGCGGAGAAGAATATAAGGTAGCGAATTCGAAAGTAAATAAGCGATTCAGTCCCCAAACTTAGATAATATAGCTAGGTTTCTAAACTAGGAAGATACTTAGAGTATAGACGCCTGAATAAGGGCAGGAATAGGGCATATAGAGCGTTCGCAAGGACGATATTAAGGACGGTATTTTGGTCTTAGTAATAAGTCCTTGCTAGGAATAGAGTTTACTAGGCACTTGGCGTCTATACGTGAACGGAGTCTTAGTGAGTGGATAGAACTGGGAACAGGGGAGTAGTTATATGTATAATTAAGAAAGCTTACAGACGTTCTTCGGGACACTTTAGTATAATTAGCACAAATTCATTCATCAATCCTCTCTCTTCTGTCTTGGATAGCCAAATATGGCCTACATAATATGCCATTCGACGATATTACGGCTCAATACCGTCTCGGAAAACAGGCCCTTAATAAATCGTTTAGCAAGTTCGTCGGATATTTATTAAATGCTTTACTGAATCAAGCGATCTTGCTTAATTTGGAATGCAAAGGGGGTAGACAGTTGAAACTAGACGCTGTCGCTGATCATGACTAGTATGTCTCGGCCCCTTTAGCTAAACTAGCGAGTTGAAGACTTAGATCTGGGCAATAGACTTTTCTTGCATAAATTAATCTACGTTACAATGTCGAGCATTGACTGTCCACCGTGGGTAGATGGAACTCGGAACAGGGCAGGATATTTGTAGTAGAAATAAGCAGTTTGTAGACGTCCTTCGGGATCCACACTTTGGTACAATTAGCACAAATTCATTCATTAATCCCCATTCTTCTAGGGACCATACATAGGGACGGGCGTCCTATTATATATACATAATCGCTAAAGCTTTTTAGCATTTTTAATAAGTTAATCAGTTATAATTCGCAGTTAAGTTTATAGTCAAAAATCGGCCTTTGCGGCATTCGGCCTTTACGGTATATAATATTTAAAGTTAAAGTTTCGGCCTCTACAGTCGTTAGTCATATTCTCTGTGCTAGAAGGAAAGAGCGGTAAATAAGTCTTTTTACTACGTAAGCGATAGTCTTTTTACTACCCATAGTACGAAGGTATATAGAAGCGCTAGGGAGGGTTCGCTATATTTACTTCCGCCCTAGCTTAGTACCTACTATACCTACTTTAGTACGAAGGTATAGGTTAGAATCTACTTCGAGTATATTTTACTATATTTCGAACTTATCTTTTAAACCTACTAAAACCTCTAATACCTAGCCCTAGAAGTACTCCTACCCCTTCCTATCTAGTACCCTAGTAAGTATAAGGAGTATTAATTAGTCCGGAAAGGAATAGATAGAAGAGCTTTCTAAACGTAATAGATAGGCCTTAGAAAGGAGTATAAATAGGAAAGAACGGAAGTAGAACGAATAAGAGATACTATATACTACTTATTCTTCTTATAAAACAAGTACTACCTATAAACTAAAATCTATAAAACTATTTATAGAAGCTATACTTAGATAGAAACTACTTAAAATTAAGTAATTATACTAGTAAATAAGCTAGTAACTTACTATATTCGACGCTATTATAATAATAATATATATATTAATATTAAGCGAAAGAAATACTACCTTCTTATAGTAGGTATACTATAAGTTATATTTATATATAAAATATATATAAAAAACGAGTAGTATATAGGTAGTATTTTTATCTTTTACTATATAAATATAAATATTATAAGAACTAATTAAGAAATAATACTAGGACTTCTATTTATTAATATAAATACCCTACCCTTTTATTTATAGAATTAATTATAGAACTACTACTCTTTTAGGCGGTATATATTTGGGGGTAGTCCTAATAATTCGTAATTACCTACGTAAGGGGTATCTAAGGACTTTTCAATTAACTCGGGGGTATAAGTTGTTTTCTTAATTACCGTTAAAGTATTAGAGGGAAAATAGAAATGGTTAGGTATTATATATCCCCGGTCTAGCGAGAAAGAAGGTATCTTTCGTTCGTTAGTATACTTTCGAAAAAAGTTTATTGCCTGTAGAGAAATCGAGGAAATGTGAAGTAGAGGAAAAGGGAAATGGAAATGGTTGGGTATCATACCTCCCGTAAAGGCAGCGCTCGCTAGATTCAGTTAATGTACATACCAGACCCGTGTAAACACCATCGCTATCCCCATCCCAGAGAAACCATAACACCACCAACCCACCAACAACCCAACACCCCTCGCTCACTCCTTCACTCCCTCAATCCCTAATCCCAAAGAAGCTAGAACAAAAAAATCAATCATCCTTCCTCCCCCCACCC
>LT855410.1:3861631-3916579 GCA_900184765.1 Hymenoscyphus fraxineus
CCCATTCAGAGGGGCGAACTGCATCGTTTCCGACGTGGGGGAACTGGGGGTTCGCGTGCCGTTGGAGCCCGGTTGCTTGGCGGGTTGGAGGACCCGTTGGATGAGGTTCTTGTAGCCTTCGTAGACGTGCTGCATTTGGCGGATCTTGTAGCCGATTTTGTGGAGTTGGGGGACGATTTCTTTTTGGATTGGTTTGACGGATTTGCGGGACTGGTATGGTGTTAGTTGGGGATGGGAGGTAGGGTGGGATGAGGGAGATGTACTGAGCTGTCGAAAATCCTTTTGCCCTGCTTTGTGTTAGTTGTTTTTCTTCATGCCGGGGATAGTGATCTTTACTAAAGCTTGTAATTTATCCTGAAATCTTTCTACCGTTTGGTAGACGGTTTGCCAATCATCGAATAGATAATAAAATAGATTACTTGCTCCCTCGCTACCCCAGTCCTGAAAGCCGTTTTGGCTTAATTCATTTCGGAGGGATATCATCGCGATGGGCGTGTCGGATTTCTCGTGCATCCCTATTACTGATAATTGGCAGAAGACGTTCTTTAGATTCGACCGGGCACTTTCGAGATTTTTGATATCGTCGACATGCTCGTGGAATGAAATGACGGTGCCTAATGCAATTAGCAAAGACTTATTGTAGGTAGCGAGAGATACATACTGTCATTGCATACTACCAGCCATGAATATAGCCGACGATGCTCTTCTTCTTCTTCATGTTTCCCCGATATATCGGTTCCTAAATTCACCTTCCTATCTTCGGGCATTTGTTCATGCATCCAATTCGCGCCCACACAAATAACTCCAAGAAAGAAAACGTTAGGACGCCGACAACCTAAACATACGAATTCTTGAGGACTTACATTTCTCCCCAAAATCAATAGCATGGTAATTCGTCATCTTATTTACGATATGGTAATGCCCAGCAGCCGACTGCATCGAGACAGACTTCCTCTCCTTCACCTTTTCCTGCTCCGAGGTGAGATCTCCCTTCTCCAAATCATCATCATTATGCCCATGATACGAGAAATGATACGATTTCGGCTCGCTATGTTTGGGTTTACGGGGCATGGGCGTGTCTCTAATCACAGCATGGAGTCTACTGGAAAAGCCATAGTGTTTGGCAATTCGCGTGACGGCTGCTTCTTGCTTGTGTGGTCCCCAGATGTTTCTGGGATTGGTGTTAGAGTTGTCATTGCGGGCGGAACGGAACGTCGGGAAGCTTACATCCATCGAATCGGTCGCTGTTGCGGTCGTGGGTCGGTTAGTAATTTATTGAAATCGTCTTCTTCGAGGTTGAACGCGATCTGAGCCTCGTCTCGTCCGAATTCAATCACGAAATTCTGGCTCGCGATGTCAAGGACTTTCTTTTGGCACTCGGCATATATATCGGGATCGTCATAGTTCTCGAATCTGCCATTTTCCATCGTGATGATGACGGCGGTTCAGGATTAGGAAAGTTAGAGGAAATAAGAGATGATAAATCGAGGAAAACACGGAGGCATGATGGAGATGCGACAGTCACAGCCTTCTTATTGCTGAAGGAAGCGGAAGCGCCAGCTGATGAATGGGAAGCCTGCCCTGCGTCTGAGCCGGCACCCGCCTGCAGCCTCGTGGGGTTGATGATACTTTGGGGGCGAGTGGTACACGCGGATCAACCGCTGAAGCGCTGTCAGGATGGATCTTTTCCAGGGTCATCATCCCCACAGAAGAACCCTCATGGGACCCGCAAGACAAGCTTCCTTATTCGGATGTCATCTCCCCCACATGTACAACCATCATGAAACGAAACACCAACATCCATATGGGAGTTGTCGCTTGCTCCTTAAGGAGTACATAGTTCTGTCGTCTACGAAGTGCTAATAATTTACCAAGTTATGTTTATGATAGATCACGAGATGGCTACGTCATTGAAGCTCCATGGTCACACAAATATAAGTACCTGAAAGCAAACCGGTACCCTACCTCCGTACTTCTGCGGGTGTTTCCTCCAGGCTGACAACCGGCGAAGGAGTCACACTACAAAACGACTCATATTAAAAGCAAAAAGTTTCCTGCTGTACAACATTTCCATATCACTTACATTTCTGTCCCACCAGCGCCATAAAATCCCACCCAGCTATTACACGCGAAATGTCCGAGATAGAAATTATACACATTCCCCGCGATGAAGCCAGCATAAAAAGATACTTAGAACGCTACAAAGCCTTCCGACTTCTCACGCTCCAAGTCGCACCTGAGTCCTTTGGCACGACCTACGCGAGTGAAGCAGCTTTGAGCGATCAAATCTGGTACGACCGTCTCGCGAATCCACAGGCCAGAACGTGGATGGCTTTTCAAGGCGATGTTGTGGTCGGGTCAATCACAGTTGTGGGACCTAAGCAGTACCATCCTGAGTAAGTAGTTTCTTTACTGAAGAAATAAAAAAACTACACCACGACTTCTCCCTCTCTTTTCAAAGCTCTACTCTTCGCGTCGTAATTTGGTTTCATTCTGTATATTCTAACACCCAATGGAAAGCTTCGTGAAAAACCCCTGGTCCCCTCCCACCGAAGACCTTGACCCAAATCCCAATCCTACCTATGCACATTTCAGCATCAACTGGGTATTTATCAGTCCCTCGGTTCGAGGGAAGGGTGTCGCGAAGAGGTTGATGACAACTGCTCTCAAGTGGGAAATTCAAAAGGCCGCTGATTTGGGAAAGGAGTTGGTTTCTACTCTGGGTGTTGATGAGGATAACATCGCGGCTGTTAGTTTGTATAGAAAATTTGGATTTGTGCAGACGCATGCGGCGCAGAGGCCGGGTGATGATACGAGGATGGGGCTTTTGATGAGGTATTTTCCTGGTGAGGAGGCGGCTGCTTTGGTGAAGTAGAGTAGATCTTGAAATATATTATGGGTGGGAGCGGGGGTTAATAATTCATATTTTGTTGTTGTTTTATTATCATCTAAGACATCAAGCGAGCGATACTGGACAGAAGTCAGATAGATTTATAAAAGTCGATTTTGCTGAAACTTTTGTTCTTAAATCATCCCAGCCTTCTCATAAATCAAGCTCTATCACCACGCTGCTTAATATCCCGAGACTCTCACAAATTCGTCATGTGGAAGCAGTTTCTTGTGATCTTCAAGTGGCAGTGCATGCACTCCAGCCACAACAGACCTTCACAACCAATGAGTAGACATGCCCCTCGTTTCTGATGTACAAGACATGCATCCCAACATCCAAACTGGGAAGGGATTTGAATCCCTGACGTGGACATGCAGGAGTTCGTATGGACTTCTTCAACTTCCTCTGTTCCAAACAGAATCATTCTGACGGAGCGATGAAGAGCATCCTCGAATCTTACTCTAGATCACGAATATCTGAAATTCCGAGGACATTTAATTAATCGAGATTGAATGAATAGAAAGATGCCATCGCTAAAGTACCTCATCACCCTCCTCTCAATATCCATTCCCTCACTCCGTCTCGTCAATTCCCACCTTCTTCCCCAGCCGACTTGCGTACAAGAATGTATCGAACAATCGCCCGACATAAAGTGTTCCAGCGATGATATCCCCTGTCTCTGTGTTTCAACGGAAAATGTCCTCTCAAGCATAATATCATGTAGTAAGTTCCTATTCCCCCCAAAAACCCACATCAAATTTCATTTCTAACTCCCCAGTCCAAAAAACCTGCACAAACAACCTCGACACCACCACCCTCCTCACCCCCCTCCAACTAGCCTGCCAGTTAGCAGGCCATCCAATATCCATACCCATCACCTCTGCGCAGACCCCCAGCGGTACAATAACAATAACAACTATCCCAACACAAACCTTTCTCCCGCCTCGGAGTACTAGTACAGGTACACTCATAATCACAACCATCCCCTCTCCACAAACAACCGTCACAACACAAGCGTCAACTCTATATCCGTATCTAGGGACCAAACCTACTTCCCAGGCTATTGGAGCTAGTACTTCTTCCTCCGCTGTTACACAGCTTAGTGGGACGAGAACGTCAACGCAAACGGGAACGGGGACAGGAACGGGAGGGGAGGCAGGAGCAACGGTGGGGAGTAAGACGAGTACATCGACATCTCCTAACTCGGCGGAGACGAATGGTTCACCCTTTCAGGATGGGAGTTCGAGTTTGGCGTCCTGTCGTGGTAAGGGAGGGTGGATATTGAGTATGGGTATTGTGTATCTGGTTGGGAATTTGCTTTTGTAAGGATTTGTTTGGGGGTGGAGTTATGGGGTCAGGATTTTGGATTTTGGACCATGAGGCTTGGGATTCGGGATTGGGGAAGGTCTGGATTTACATGATGTAAAAGAGAATAAGATGTTGGGTTCTTATTGTTCTATCGATTCTATGAGAGAATGTGAGCAAGTCAGGAAAAAACCACAAACTCTTCTGGGTCGGGAGACTGAAATCGAGAGAAAGATACTAACTTTTAAATGTTGTTGCGCTGGTGAGGTGGAATTGGAATACCTACGGTCACGTTTTAGTCATGTGATATACCTCCCTCGACGTTCCTCGCTTACTAATCCGTATATCTCCCACCTTCGGGGTTTCTAACAGGGAGCTATAGTAGTACCCAATTATTTTAATCCCAAAGATTTACACTGACAAAGTCATGTAAGTCCTTAAAATTATGTGGGAAAAAAACCTCCCGGGCAGTTTAGGAGATAGAGATAGAGGGGACTCAAATAGAGTAACATCCGCCTGCAGATTGAAACTTGGAAGTGGATACTATACAAATCACATCACATTACGATAACAACCCAATTCAGACACCGCAGTCAAACTCCGATAAGTACACATATCCCACTCTACTATTGCTTGATGGTACTTAACCATGTGGCTTCCACTTCTCCCTTCTCTCACGAAATCATGGAGACTCGAGAGGACATTAACTCTTTCAACCATCGACTTTCCTCTCTTTCATATCGTGCTTGAGGAAGCGAGGAAAGTTTTCGGAAAGACCTCAGCAGCTATTTTATAACCTATTCTATTCTACACGCGACAGTTATGAGCCTGGATACCTTCCATTTATTGGAATGAGTATTGCTCAGATTGTTCTGAACGATCTTGGAGCGATGTTCTTGTGGTGTTATATTCGTCGATTAGATTCTAAATAATCGATTCCTCTTTGTAAAGAGGAAGGATGAAGAGGGGTTGGGTTTCTTTGGGTTTCTTCGTGGAAAGGGTGGGTAAAGCTTTGTTGGCTGGCTCAGGTATGGATCTATTTGTCATTAACTGATATCACATCTAATTGACGGTTTGCTCTAGGTTCCGAGACAATGGAGACAGGCCTTTCTTCAAACCAATATTTCTTCCAGGTTTTACCTAACCCGTTATCTCCGCCCTCTTCTCTTCCTGGTGTCATCTCTTCTCCTAGAGACGCTGATACCCCTATGAACGACCATCATAGGATTCGGGTTCAACAACGCAGGGTTGAGGCCGAACAAGCCCGACACTTGCCAGGGGACTTTGAAAAGCATGCGAATGAGCACTTGAGTGCTTTCCAATTGCAGAGCCAGTACCCCACGTACATCGCCGCAATTGGTAACACCCTAGAGTTGGGCCAGCTGGCCTCCCCCGTGGATGAGCAGAAGGAGCCATCTCTTGCTCTTATTACTTTCCAAATGCACAGTCTTTTGTATGCCTCCATTGAGAAGAGTCAACTCTCGTCTGCTTTACAGACGGCTCCTTCGCGAACAACACAGAGTTTACCTCCCAGCTCGGCTCGGTCCTGGTGCTTATGGACCGTCACAACAAGGCCAACATTTTGCACTGGAGCTCGACAAAGTGCAAGCGCGTAACCCGGAGCGTCCTAGCCTCGGAATTGTACGCCGTCAGCCAAGGCTACGACATGGCCATCTGCGTCAAAACAACCCTCTCTCGAATCCTCAACAAGCAAATACTACTCGAAATTTGTACGGATTCGAAGTCGATTTACGACTGCCTTGTCAAACTTGGCACAACAAAGGAGAAGAGGTTAATGATTGACGTAATATGTTTGAGGAACGCTTTCGAGAACAAGGATATCGACTATTTGACGTGGATCGAGGGCAAGACTAACCCCGCCGATTCCATGACAAAGTCAAAAACGAATAGTGCCTTGAAGGACTTGATCGATACGAACTTGTACGAGATCAAGGCGAACGCCTCGGTTAAACGAGGCTAATGGAGGAGGTGTACTTTCCTTATATATATGTGTCTATCTCTTTTATACTCTCTTTTAAAAGTATTGCGAGTGTTGGGATATATACGACCCCTTTTGTTTATGTCACATGATTAGACCCACTCGTTCGAGTACTACAAGTACTCGAACAACACTACTCCTTAGCAATTAAGACATTATGAATTGAATATACTGTACCCTTTCTTTTAACCCTTGGATATCCTAGATATCTCTATACCAACAAGCTTGTTAGATCGTAACAAATTGAATACCTTTCAACTTGGCGCCGTGATAAAGAAGCCCTTTCGGCCGTTGGCGCAGAGTGCGAGCGGGTGAAATACTTTGGTTTCTACGCGGAGAGAAGGTTCTTTTCTCGGTGTCTCCTCAAATTACCCAACCCCTCACCAAGATTCGTCAGGTAGCTGAAAAGGAGGTGGCTAACATTGTAACTGGATCCTCTCTTAACCCGTCTACTACCGGAGCCCATCTCGAATGCGAGCAAAGACGCTTGAACAGGAGATATCGTGGACGTTTGACTGAGATGTTTTCTCGCCAAGAACAAGGTTACGATATGGACATTTGCGTCAAGATAACCTTGAGTCGCATTCTCAACTGACGCGTTCTATCAGAGATTTGTACGGACTCCAAGTCAATATACGATTGTCTCGTCAAACTTGGGACGACGAAAGAGAAACGTTTGATGATTGACGTGATGTGCTTACGGAATGCCTTCGGGACGCAAGATATCGATTATCTGACGTGGTTCGAAGGCAAGACAACCCCGCGGACGCCATGACGAAGTCAAAGGCAAATGGCACTTTGAAGGACCTGATTGATACGAACACGTACGAGATAAAGGCGAATGCTTGGGTGGAACATGGATATTGGATGGACTTTCTTTTGTATATGCTTAACCCTTTTGTACTCTCTTTAGAGTATTGCGAGTGTTGGGATGGGATATATTCGATCCCCTTTTGTTTACGTCACATGATAAGACCCAGCTGTTCGGGTGCCATAAGTACTCGAACAACACCACTCCTTAGCAATTAAGAAAACAACCAACTGAATATTCTGTACCCTATTTCTTTACCTTGATATCCTAGATACCTCTATACTAACAGAACCCGACATTGGTTGATTTTACTTCCATTCCTTCATTAAGAGGCGATCTTTAGCATATAAATTATGGAGCAAAGTAAGAAGCCGAATTAACTTGAAGAGCTATCTCAAATTCTCAGTGCAGAAAGAAATGCTATTAAAACGAGACAGTAACCTAACCCCTCCTCACCTCATCTTTACATTCTCTCACGCAATTTCAAAACCACATACCACACTTCCACAACACCCAAGATAACAACAAAACCAACGAACTATCCCAAACACCCAAACGAAAGACTACAATCATTTCATCCCTCAAAACCAAACGAGAAGTCTACTCTACAGAGACAGCTTCTGCGAAGACATCCTTAGCATGCTGACGCCCGAAAATATCATCACTCTTCTCGATCTTACAAACAATGCTCCCGTACTTATTAGCGTCGCAGCCCACCACGCATCCTGGACTTGTCGGTCGCCGCAGGTGGTCGGTATGTTGAAGTCCCAATGCAGTTTGTGGTTGGTACCGCCGCATTTTCCGCCGGTAAGGGCACTGTGTTGTGGAGTTAGTATAGGAGTTGAGAGGATAGTTTAGGTGAGAGGGGTGCAGAGGGTTATCATAGAATCCATTGCAGATGTCGGAAATACTAGGCACATTATCTGCTTCCACGAAGAAGGAGTTGCGGAAGGGTCTGTAGACTCCTTTGCAGCTTGCTTCTGCTTCGGAGAGGGTGGTGAGGGAGGAGGACTGTGAGAGCTGAGATGGTGAGGGTTGGGAATTGCATTTTGTTTGGTTGCTATGTTTTTAAGAAGAGCCGCGGAAAAGAAGGATTGACGAGGAGATGAAAGTTGAGGTGGAAAGTTGAAATGATGAAGGGTTGGAAATGAAGAATTCGGTAAAGTGATGAAAGGAAAAAACCTAGGAAATGTGAGGAATGTGTAAGAAGATGAAGACAAAATGGGATGGAGAGTGAGAAAAAAGGTGAGGTCGCGATCTTTATATACCCTTTGAAGCAAGCCGAAATAGTAAATACAATTAGGAATACAGCTTCAAGCCTCTACTCACCTACAGCCTACTCGCTCGTAGAGAAGTACGAAACATCTTTCCATCCAACTCCTATCAGCCACCAAAGGGCCACCTGATTGCAAACTCAACTGTTTGATTCGTGTACAGTAATAGTACGAGCGAAGAAATGAGTATACATCCCCCAACACCAGCTTCACTTTGACAATCACGTACAAATCCCACTTCCACCGCCTGTGCACATTGCACAAAACAAAGCTCTGTTATTCGCCAATAGTGGATATCCAATAACGCCCCTCAGTAAAACTTCCTTCAGCCTTAAATCCATCAATATAATTTTACAATGCCGATTTGTCTGAATTTACGAGGGAAATCCAGATTACTGGGAAGAGAAAAAGGCCCTTACATGCGCCACGTTTTCCCAAATCTCTACGCTGCCTTAGCACTTTAGGAGATAGCTTCAAAGAGATTGTTGCTAGAAAGGGATGCAAGTACTTCCTAATTTGATGCCTTCAAGTGATAGGGCTGTCGTCAGTTATTTGGTCAATGGGCAAATATGACGACTATTTTACTAGGGTACTTTGAAATTGTATTCTGGTAGGTTGGAACGGAAGATGCGGGGAGTCAATTGCCTAACATTACAGTACAAGTATCCCGACCTCGCTTATTTTAAAGGTGGGTACTGTTTTGTTACAAAAAGTCTCAAACGAGTCCAACATTGTGTATAAACAATACGATACGACTTGCTATAGAGTCTCCGACAAATAGCCATATTTAGTCCCAAAACTGAATCTATGTATCAAAACAAAAAATATTCCACCAAACTTCCGAGTCCCATAAATACAAGTGAATCCAACAGTGAAGTCCATCTCGCTTACCATTCCGTGCCTCAAACATAGAAACCTCCAACACCAACAGTACAGTAACCCTCACCAACAATCCAACTTGTAAGAACAAACCCCGTCAGCACTCCCTCAGCAGCAACACCAAAACAAAAACCACAAGATCCAAAAACCCCATCACCAACTCCCCCAAAACTTCCAACACCATAACTCCATCCCTCCCCGCCGACAAAGCCGATCCCACCGCAAAGCCCTCTACAAAGACATAGCAGCGCCAAAACGAATAAGAAAGATCACAACCCCCCCTTCCAAAACATCCCCATCCCCATCCCCATCCTCGACCACAACAGGCGACAGAACCCAGATAATCGACCTCTCCGCACACTACCCCCTCGCAAAAGTAATCGGCACCGATATACTACCAACATTTCCAACAACTTCAGGACATCCCATCTTCTATAACTTCCAAGTTACAATCCATCATGACGAGTGGTCCGCCCAGGACATCGAAGCATACTATATAATCTCGTGCACCAACGCTACTCCCTCCCCGTGTCTAGCCCGAAGAAAGACTTACCAACCGTCAAGCGATTTTCGGGTGTGTATGCAGTTAATAGAAGCCAGCATAGTCGTATATAACAGTATAAGCGAGTATCCCACCCTACCCTCGATAATAAACTCCGTCCAGACCAGCGAGCAAGACTCCCGCACCAGGGCCTTCAGTCAAAACATAGATACGCAAGGCGGGAGCAGTTAATATCCAAGAAACAGTTTAACAGTCCCATCATCCCCCTTAGCATGCCGCGCTGCCAGCACCAACGACATCCCAAGCACCAAACCTCCCAACAACTCCCAGAACCATAACTTCACCGCCATCAATCTAGTAAGTAACCATATCCCCTCATTCACTAAAACCACTACTAAATAAGAAGCCAAAACAACCCGTATCACAGAACCATCCGACTACTGTTACAAGCCCGAACAATTCGCGAAGCGCAAGCAGGATATCTCCAAGAAATGGTCAGAAGTAGGAAATACCCGTCGCTTTCGGGTCGTCACTGGACAAAAGCCTTAGATTGTCTTCAACCGCGCAAAATTCAAGGGAACCTTGCCCCTATTACTTTCCAGGGCCCAAAAATGTTCTGTTACCATCTGTAAGCATACTGAAAAACACGAAATAGAGAACCGGAATAAAGGGCTTCCAATACAATAATTCTACCACAAGAAAAAGCAATTCTAGCACTACCGACAAACACATACAAGCAAGTAAGAGTCCTCCACCCTTGGATTTTCACCCCCTTCATACCCATTCGACAATACAGGAAAGAAACGTAAAAAAATCCCCACCCTCGACTTTTCCGCTAGAGCCATAAAGCCAACCCAGAATGCCAAACCAGAATAAATGTGTCACAATCTCAAGTGAGGAATGATAATCGCTCGCTCCGTCACTACATCTAGAAATGCAAAAAAAAAAAGAAACAAGAGAAAATGCAACAGCGCATACCAAAATTTGAAAGCCACCCAATCCCAACAACTCTAGTAGTTATGTCAATTATCTAACATTCCGTGATCCAAATAATATCGATTTTGCATTTCGAAAGCCGCGGTAAGAGGAGGGAAAGAAAACGTTATTATAGAAGCATTGATTACTGTAATTAGATGCAAGGCCTGGAAGTGAGGCCGTAAACAATGATGGTGGATATCAGTTTGTCGTGTTCAAACAGCCAGCCGTGATATTGGTAATTCATGAAATACGCGAAGTTGGTCTGGTAAAGTTTCAGTTATCTGATGGTAATTGAAAACGCTGCAGTGACTTACAGGAAGAAAATTAACATGGAACCAGAAGCCTACGAGCCGGCAGCGAAACGGACTGAGTTAGAATTTGTAGCAACAACTCCTCCAGCAGGCGATGTGACGGGTGCAGGTAGACAATTGGAATCATCACCGGACGTCTCATAGGAACTGCCGACCCCTGATCCTGCTCCAGATCCTGTATTTTCAGCAGCACGGTTTCTCAGGCGCCAATGTCGAGTTCTGCGGCTACGGCCAGTCTTGGAATCTTGAGAACCTGTAGGGGGATCACTGGGAGCCGAGACTCGACGTCGTTGCTATAAATGTATCAGTCAAAAGGACTGCACATTTACGCAAGTGTGCTTACAGATGGAGGACCCTGTAAGAGTGGTTGACCTTCTCCAGAACTGACTACTGTTATGTCTGAATCCTGAGCACCGTCCACGGAATCCTGGAGTTTACTAGCTGGTTCGCTTTTGGCCACGTGCCTCCTGGCGATTCTGGACCGTTTTGATTTTGGCTTGTCGGTCGTGGATTCTGCTTCGGTGGATATTTCATGAGAAGGAACAGGTTCAGAACCTTCAATTTCATTGGTGCCATCTGGAATTCATTAGAGTAAATCCACGTATAACAATACATCAAGATATACCTGTATTTTCAAACCTAGCCTTTTTTGCAGTCTTCTTGCTCAAGCTTGCGGCTTTTTTCTCCTCTTTTTCAATTTTCTTTTGAGCTTTTATAGCCTCCTTGGATGTTGTTGGCTTTGAAGGCGAGAGCGCTTCCGATTCGGCTTTAGAGCGAAGCGGGACAAACTCAGGCGCTTCAGGTTTCAATTTGGAGCCCTGTGTGTGTTAGAGGACTTTGGATATATATACACCCAGCCTTGAAGCACAGCGTGAAAATGACATATGCATCCACAAGAATGAAGCTGCTTGTTGTGTAATTTGATGAAAACTTCGACTGAGTCTATGTGAATTTGGTCTATATTCTTTGGAAATAATATACTGGAAGCAACTATGCGACCGTTGCGGTGGACATCCCAAGGGATTAGATCTCTGCTGTGCTTACCTCTCGCTGATGTCCAACTTCGACCTTCTTCACATCATCTTTCTTGTTCTTATCGGTAGCAGACGCGTTAGAGTCCGGAGCTGCCTTTGCCTTGACCATTTCTGCCTTTTGTTTGTCTGGGCTGAGATCGTTGATCATGTTGATATCTTTCTTCTCGGGGCTCCGAGATCGGGACCGCTCGCTAGAAGGTTTGACAAATATCTGTTTTGACCACAACTCATGATACTTCCCACGGGATTGAATCAAACCTTGATGTGTGCCCTCTTCAACAATTTCGCCATTCATTACAACAAGAATGTGATCTGCCTTCATGATTGTTGAAAGACGATGTCTGATAGTATTAGTGCCTTCGTCTAAACAGAACAGCAATTCAAGACTTACGCTACGATGAAAGTGGTTCGGCCACGGCATAGAGTTCTAAACCCTTCTTGGATAAGATGCTCTGTTTCAGTATCAACAGCACTGGTAGCTTCGTCCAAAAGAATAATTTCCGGTTGCTTGAGGATAGCACGAGCTATTGCAAGACGTTGCTTCTCGCCACCAGACAATTTTCTTCGCTTCACGTCAGCAATCTATCCAAATAATATAGACGAGTACTTACACTCCCTGATGCCCGACAAAAGATTGGTAGCCGTCCGGAAAAGACATAATCTTATCATGAATAGCGGCAGCTTTGCAAGCCTCATAGACCTCCTCATCAGTAGCAGAAAGACGGGCATAGCGTACGTTGTTCATTATCGAGTCCCCAAAGAGCGTGGGATTTTGCGGGACAACTCCAATATTTTCTCGGAGACTGAAAAGAGTCAGCTGAATCAAGACATCAATCGACCTAGGGATGCATACCTGCTTAGAGTGACATCACGAATATCTTGGCCATCGATAGATATGCTTCCAGCTTTGACATCATAGAACCGATCAATCAATTTTAGGATGGTTGACTTTCCACCGCCTGTTTGACCAACCAGGGCTACAGTTTTTCCGGGGGGAACAGTAAAGCTGACATTCTTTAGGGTTGGTTTTCGGTCATCGTAAGCAAATTCGACGCGATCAAATTTGACCAAACCTTTGTCTAGCTTCAACTGCTTGGAACTTGGCAAATCTGAAATCGAAGGCTTTGTTTGGAATAGTTCGAGTAAGCGTTCCGCATCCATTAAACTATAGGATATTGTCTTGAACATCGTGCTAAAGAAAACCAGAGGATCTCCCTGGAGTCAGCATGAACGGAAACTCCAGGATCTTGATAATGACTTACTTGCAAGCTGTGCCCAGTACACAAGCAAAGTTGTGAACTTGCCAACCGACTGCCCCTCGAACGCAACTTGATAAGCGCCAAGCCAGAGAGCTCCCAGGAGACCTACGGTCATGACAAGACCTTGAGCAGCACTAATTGATTGCGAGGACATCTCATAGGTGTATTTGGCTTTCAAGTGATCTCGAACAGCTTTTCACCGTTAGCAAGTGGCTTTCACGCTAGGTTAGAACTCCTTGGATCACTTACCAGACCCATATTTCTCCTTTTCGTACGGAAGCATATTGAACATCTAAAACAGGTTCAATTTAAATTCCAGTTTGGACCATAATGTGAACTCACACTAGCAGTAACCCATCCATCCATAGAGTCATATCCAACTTGCCATTCTTTACGCACGACGGCGATATACTTTCGACGCTTGCCTGCCCGCATACTTACCAGCTTTGTCGTAACGTATAGGTAAGTACTTGCCGTTGATGCCATCATTAAACCCATGTATGGGCCATACATAGACCAGAGATACCCAAAGGCAATTGCAAGATCGATGAACATGGGTATGACGCTGAAACAAATGCTTTCTAGGAGGTCGGCAACCGATCTACCACCATTGAGAGCCTGGATCAGGTCAGAGCTTGATTTGCTATCATGAAAATCCGATGAGAGGGTCATGATATGGGCATGCGAAGCTGTACTGAGGGCGTCATATGAATACTGCTCAACTGGCATCCAGAGCCACTTTTGAAGCCAACCGATACATGCGCTGCTGTTGATAAAACGGTAGACAGCATAAACTGCCACAGGAAGCCAAATGTCACGGTCCGGTTCTATGGTAGTTAGCAGAATGCCGAAATGGGAGCTGGACAACTGGACTACCTACCGCCTCCAACGTATTTGGTGAGACTGTCAATCATCACGCCTAATTGATTGGGTATGAGAACATTCAAAGCATTGGTGGCCAGCAAGCATAGTATCACAAGAAATCCCCTGAACTGAAGATGTCGGTCATGCATTGGAACGACATATGGAAAGAAGACCTTACAAGCAAATTAGCATGGGAAGCCCCGATCGCTTGGAACAACTCACGGCAAACCCTTTAGCGTAGGTGAACCAATTACCATCTTGCTTCAAGCGTTTCCGAATCAGCTCCTGAGCCTCCTTTTGTTGCTTAAGCCATGAATCTTTTGATGTGTCATCGTCGTCCTCCTCGCCGTCAGATTCCTGGGCAGTAGTAGTGCCATATCCGTTTGTAGAATCTTCAGAGCTCGATGGTTTGGGAGCGAGCTTCTTTCTCAACAGAGATTGTCTTTCTGCATCAGCATTATCGTATTCTTTGGGGTCGTTTCGCAGGGTGAAATATAGTACGATCAGGGCTATAAACGTTGCAATTCTGGCACCTTTTATGAAGATGATGGAGTAGTCAAAGATTGATGCGGGAGGTTGGTAGACGTTCGGGAGGATGACCAAGGTTAATTCAACAGTAACCCCAATAAACCAGGTTCCATAGTAAGGGTACCAAACAGGGAATTTTGCGTCCGTTAGAGCCAGGGCTTGAATTCCGAAAGCGATTGTTGAAGCTATGAGGTACACCTGCCAGCATCAATACATAAGTAACTTATAAATGACCCCCAAAACACAAGAGTCACTTACTACTCTATCTTGCCCAGGATACCATTCGGAAGAGGCTGCAATAACATGACTCAACACATCGATTGATTCGGAAAGCTACCGATTTATCAGTAAAGAACTGAGGGGTGAATTGACAATGTGAAATCGCCTACGTATGTGCCAGCAACCACGAATATCAAGCCCAATAAAACATTACGGCGAACTTGCTCATCACGGATCCGAAGTCGTTGAGTCTGCAAGGTGCAGACGGTGATGGTCAGAGCCAAAAGGAAGTATAAGAAGACTACAGCAGGATATGCGTAGTGGATGCTTTTGATGGCAATCCGAACCTAGGTATATCAAGGTCAGTAATTGTGTCTGATAATTACTCTGGCTAGATGATACCGGAGCTCGCCCTCGAGGTTGGAGTCATGATCGTGTGTGGTAGTATGGAGGATAGGAGGGCAAGAGGGAAGACCTACGCTATCGGGAGCGTTCAGAGCCATGATTTGAGTCTATTCCAAGAGAACGAATGCGGTACAACGTGGAGGCACAATCTGGGAATTGGAGCCGAGCCGAGATCGCTGAGTTGACAGGTGATCAGCAATTAATCCAACGGACCAGAGCCTTAATGGCCAAGCCGCGAGCGCCTTTGAGATCTGCCCCACGTAGAAAAAAAACGAGTGTTTGAGGAGAGCAAAGGAAGAGTGTCGGGAAGGATTTTGGATTTTGGTAACAGATTCGGAAAGAGATGGACGGAGGACAAAACATGAGGCGGACAGGGAACCTCGGCGGGATGAGGAGACGGCAGGAGAAGAGGAGACAAGGCTGCCGCTTCCACCGCCACCAGGAAGGCGCAACCAGAGGAGGCCGAGAGACGAGAGATGAGATGAGAAAGTACTGGATGGTGACTTCTGATTCCCCAACCTTCAAGGTGCTCCCACTCCAGCTCTAGCTGACCTTGTGGGTGGGAATCGTCAATATTCCCAGTCACTTTTGAGGTTGGCTGGGGAAAGGTAGCCAAGAGGTAGGTCACATAAACTAGGAGGTGAGATACATAGGTACCCAGCCCACCGCTCCATCTAACAGTCAACCTTTCAAGTATCCAGTTCCAGGGTTCCTGTCAATTTGGATACCACAGGGTGATGCGGCAGGTACGAGGTGACTCCACCAAGAGCTGGAGCGCCTGGCACCTACAACGGCATGAAAAGGTACGAGCACAACACAATACTGTAATGACTACTCCAGAAGCAGTAGCAGAAGCATATGAGAAAGAAACAGAATGAGAAAGAAAGTCAGACCCAGAATCTGAGTCCCGCAGTATTTAATGCAGACTCTAAGTACTTCAAACACGCCTTTGCACACTATAACTTGACCATGACCCGCACCGTATAGTAAGTATTTGTACCCCGCCCAGGGCCCAAAGAGCCGCCACATGCAGAGAGACGAAGGGGCGAGGTGAGGGGCAAGGAAAGCAAAAGTACCTGATTAGCTGTGACTCAGATTCAGCTGTAGGTCGACTTTGGGAATCCCAGGTTGAAGACCACCCAATTTGTATTTCTCGTTTAGACTCTGCTGCCTCGACTCCAGCCCAGGCTGACGCTGAAATATTGCCTCTGTTGTTTTTGTTTTTTGCCTTCGTTGGTTTTAAGTTGTTACCGCTCTCTCTTTCTTTCCCTGTTCTTATTGATCTATCTTCTCGCTCGCTTGTTTCTTGCCCCTGAGTCTTCAACGACTCCCTGTACACAAGTATCAGCAAATTCTTTCAACCTCGGCTTCCTCCACAATCACCCTTCAACTTGATAACTGTGCTATTGGAGTTTGACGTTTGTTGCTGACAGCTCGGTAATCCAATAGTAACTGGCGCTCAGCCTTCCGCGTCTTAGTATTCTCGCCTAGCTTCTCGGCCTTGAGGTTAGTTGGACGTCTCTCCTCGGGCGGTGGCTCGCCTTAAAACGAGCCACTTCGCGAGGCCGCGGTGGTCAAGACTGTCAGCCTCTTAGGAGGTATACAAATCCGCTCGAATGATGACGGCTCGTCCAACTTGTCAGCTGGTCTAGAGTTTTTCCGCAAGTCCGTTGGCAAACCGGTTTCCTGTGGTGCCACAATCACGATGCTTTTATAAGTCGTGCAACAGTCTCGAAATTTTGGGGATATGAGAGTGGATAGCACAGCTTCTGGGAATTTGAACGTTTTCGTTCTTTGACCTCACGAGCTCCAGGGGAACATAAAGCGGACCCGATGGTCGTCTCCGCTGCAAGCCGTGGCACACATCCCCAAGCCGTTCCATGACAGGATCAAACGGCATATCAAGCCATATCGATTGAGGTAGCTACTCGTCTTGCAGGACAGGACGCTGTTGAGCGGGTCCTTGGCCTCTTGTGCTTGAAAGTTTTGCCAGATAAATCCATCGTCGAAAACGTGTCGGACCAATGTGGCCGACTTGAGTTGATGATGCCCCGGTGAGCTGAGATGGCCTCGAATCCCATCTGAGAGGTAAGCCGCCTGCAAGCCTGCTGCTTGACGCAGAACGACGCCTGACCAGTCACCACAGGGCGCAGAGCATCGCGTCGCCATCGACTCCCACCCCGAGGAGGCGGTGGTAGCGGTGACGGCGGCAGAGCCACTATGACACTCCTCAATGGCTCGAAAACGAAGGCATTTCGGTGTTGATAGTGTGTCACAGACACTGCACGATGAAAAAAAAAGAGAAGAGCCAAAAGGTGGTCCGCTCCTAGTGTCAGTGTCCTTGTGTTCACAGAAGGCCATTTCTGGTGCGTCTGCAGGGTTTTATGGCACATCGGTTGTGTGGTGCTGTGTGGTGCGTCGTTGGGGTTGTGATGTTTCCCAACACGCTGTGGGCGTGCGGGCCATGCGCCGATGACCCCTGTGGAACATGTCAACTTCTCCCACACGCCTCCCACATACCTCATCTTTCCCGATTTCATCAAATGACCTGTCTCCCTACCAGCACGGCCAATCTGCAACTGTGCCCTCCGTACTCGCCCATAAACTTCGAGTTGCCGTACCGGTACCAGTTCACCTTCTCCACCATACGGACGTACCCACCTCCAACAGTGGACCATTAGATGAAGTTGCAACAGTTGGCTGCGTTCATGCAGCATAAGCACACCTTAATGGTACTGTATGGTACTGTACGACTTGAGCTTCATGGACCGCTGTCAACCAGCATTCTCGGGAAATATCTACCAAGAAGAACGCGGGAGGGAAGATCGCTCGATGGAAAGTGCCGATCAGCCACCAACCCAAATCCACCTGAAAATAGCTTATCTGCCGTGAACCCGTTGTTGGATCGCAGTTGCACAATCGCGACTTTCCGAATCAGGCATCCATGATTATATCTCAGTAGGTAACTTATTATTATCTCCGGGAAAACTGAACACTTGATTGGGCGTCGGCCATCTTACCTGGACGTTCTTCCATTTCATGTGACAGCAATCTCTTCGTCCCTTGGGTTGAATTATTGATTATAAATCGCAATGGTCATCAGTCGTATGTAATATATAATTGGCATGTACCACCCAACCATTCGGTAGATGAATAGCCTTCGCTTACATTTCCTATACGATCCCCATATAACCTCCATTGTGGAACGACGATGAAGATTCAAAGACGAGAATGCAAGTTGCCATATCATGAGCAAGGGAACCTTGTGAGAGCACGCACTCAGAAAACCCGTGGATGTGGTACCATCTTTGAAGCTGGCTTTTAACTTGCTCCTGTGGCCCGATTTGTTGGTATTGACGCAGTGGCTGCGTTGCTGTCTCTCCCAGAAGATGCACCTCGACTACTTGAGCCAACTGATCAGCCTCTCGGTAGTTGCCTGAAATGCAATGTCTACCGTACATGTGGACCTGATTAAGATTCTGTCATATCTCTGTTTTTCGCCTGAGCTACCGACCTCCCGGCACATAAGATTGGGCTGGGTAAAGAAAAAAGACGTCAAGGCGGCCTCTGGGAAACAGAAGGCTTGGGAAGACGAAGAATGCTGCTGGAGCTTTGCGAGAATCGTCCATATGAATTTTATAAGTATGATGTGTAGGAGAAGCTGACGACAGTTCCCACTTAGGCGCACGTAAGCACATAATCGTGAGATGGTAATGACGACAAAGACTGTGAGTCAATGAGAGAATAAGAACATCTGGTAATTGCCGTAGCGTATTCAATGCAGAATGAACCACTTCATAGAGATCGGGTTTGTGAGACCTGAGCGAGTGGTGGACAAAATCGAGCCCTTGATACCTGCGGCAGAACCACTAATACCTTTAATGAATTAGCACCTTATCATTCTGTTGTAGGAGGGTATTATTGCTTGCTTGCTTCAATCGTTGAGCTGGAATTATGATGAGCGATGTGGAATTGCGATCCCGGCCGTGATCTTCCAATTCTCCAATTTCGGCTCAACACGTGGGAAACATCTTCAGCGCTGATTTCGATGACATAGAATCCTTGCAAGTTTGCAACTCGATATACTTGTGGCTTAGTTGAAGCCTTGATAGCAATGATACCACTCGACCGGAATCATGGTTGAAGGGTGCGCGGCTTTTTATATTTGAGCCCAGTCTCAGCACTGTCACTAACCATCCTTGTAAATAAGTGGTTTTGAAGTCGTAGAACATAAGAATTTGATGCGAATTTGAGGTGTTCGATATATTAGAACGAATGTGTATAAGATGTGATGTATAATTTGGTAGAAGGTGTCGCGTCACCCATGTACGTACATCGGGTCACGGCAATGGTGGGTCCCATCGGCCTTTTGATTTTCCGGGCCGACGTCCCCGACTGTCCTTCCTCCTTCAAAGAGCGGGACTCCTCTTGTATCAAGTCTCTTGCATTGATGTGTTTGTACTATTTGTTTATTCTGCTATCTACTGACCGATTATTCTGGACTTACAATCTTCTTGAAGAGACATCGTCCTTGAGGAATGGGTATGCCCAACTCTCATGGTTCAAACTTGGTATTCGTCTGTACCATGCCCAAAGAAAGCCGCCTCCAGTACACATGCGCTTTTCTTACTCCGACATGAAAAAATAGAATTCCCTTTGGAGGAAATCATTGCTCAAAAGCCTGAAACAAATCCAGAACTATGTCCAGAGACAACTGAAATACTCAAGAGGAAAAAATGGAGAAAAGGAAAAACATCCTGCCAAAGGGAAAAAAAAAAGAACAACAATAAATGAAATTAGGATTGGTCCAATTTAGATCCAAACATCCGTTGATGCCATCATCACCTACATTCAAAATGGCTTGAAACTGAAATCAATGTTCGAGGCGTTGAAGTTGCCCGGGTTGAAACTTGAACTTGGCTTTGCTTGACCAGTAGTTGCATGACCAGCACTGGAACTCATTTCTGCTTGGGCAGTTGCTTGTGTAGGTGCTTGGTTTGTCATCAGAACCTGCTTCGCATCACTTGGGCGTGCAGATGCAGTGCGAAAGTGACCGTGTGGTCTGGTTGTGCTTGCTTGATTTGGTTGGTAGTAGTTGGGGTTTTGTTGCAAGCTTTGAAGGTATGCAGATGAGGAACTCGCACTCGAGCCAAAGCTAACAGAAGCACCAGAGAATTGTTGACTGTGAGTTTGATGACGGCTGGGAGCTTGTCTGAAGTTGAATGTGCTGTTCGCATGACCAGCGCTAGCATTGAATCTCTCTCGCTCTGCGGCTGCTTGCTGTAGTCTCAACTCGTGCTGTTGAAGGAGTGACAAGCCTGTATTACCACGAATCGTGTCCATGAGATCTGGCTGCGAGCTTGGGCGATGAGCATGGTTGACCTTGGGTTGTGGTGTAGCGCTTGCGCCTGAAGATGTCTGACGAAGGATCTCAAGAAGCTCATGGGAGTGGTTGCCTTTTCCAAGGTTGGGAGTGGGGGCGCTGCTTTGTGACTCATTGGATGCCTTTCGTGGTTGCTGCATGTTGAATGATGGTGAATCTGGACGAAGTTGGTTTGAGGCACTCTGTCCGTGGTGGAGATGGGCTGGCATTTCATGCTTGACGTTGGTAGTGAGCTGAGCACCAATATCTCTTGCGATCTGGGAAGCCGACTTCTGCATGGAGCGATTGACTGTTGGTGAGCTAGTGGCACTGCTTTGTTGATTGTGAATATAGGCCAACACGCTAGGACTGTGACTTGGATACTTTTGGCCATAACTAGAACTTCCTGGAGTTGCATATGGATTGTATAAGCTTTGTGCTTCACGTTTTCCAACAGATGCCTTGTATGCCTCCTCTTGAATGGTCTTCAGGTCTTTTTGAGCACTGGTGAATCCACGTTCATGTGTCAAGTTGATGGCTTGTGGAGTAGTAGGTTGAAGGGCAGCTGCAGGAAAGAAAGTGCGGTCATCGCCATCATGAAAGGTCGCAGCTAATTCATGTACCTGAGAAAGTTGCGCTCTCATATGCTCAGGGATTTGAGGAGAGAGGGGGGCAGTTGCACTTTCAGCAACGGTGCGTTGTTGGCGGAAAGTGGCTGTATGCTCAGGATCGGCTGGATAGGCAGGATCTCCAGGAGCCACCCATTTGACCTCCATACCACGAGGTGGAAATGGGATGTGATCAAGGGGATATCGTCGATGATTCTCTGGGTTGCCATGCATCCGTTGATAGATTCCCCACTACCACAAGTTAGCATACGTCTCATTGTATCTGGGCATGAAAGCGATGGGCATGAGACTATCAATCGCCATTGAAGAGACGAGAGCATAGACAGATTTGCTTACATTCGCGTTAGGGTCGACACGTCCATCCTTGGGGTATCCGCCCTTCTCCACGAAGACAAGCTTCTTCATGGGCTTGTTTCCATTCTGGAGATACCACTGATAGAGCTCCTCCACGTCTGGGTCGTCCTCTTGCTTGAATCTTTCTTGAAACATTTGGGCGACCTTGAACTCGGGGGTGTCGTAAAGTGCTTCGTAGAGATCCTGAAGGGTTGGTGTTGGTGCAGTACTGGTCATGGTCGGTGGGGCACGCGCAGGCATGCCATCATATGCAGGCATCTGGTGAGTATGCTGTTCAACGTACGCGAAAGCTTGACCAGAGGGGTGATTCATCATTCTGGCTTGGTTGTGTTCTTGGGATGGTCGTTGATATTGATGGGCCATCTTCAGGCCAGTTTTGCGACCTGCACTTGGGATGGACAAGTTCAGACGCGTGAATGACTTCTAGTAATCAAAATAAAACCAATGTTCATCTTTGGCGTCTCATTCACTGGGTATGGACAAGTTCAGTCGCGTAGATGACTTGCAATCAAAATAAGCGACCCTCATCTTCAGCGCGTCTCCATTCACTGGGCAACCACTACTGACAACGCTCCATTTTCTTGATGCAAACTTAGCTGGAATTGCGAGAAACTCCAATACATTTCTGATGGTCGTATTCAAAATCTTGATAAAAGGTTGACCATACACCTCTCAGGATATCTTTTTTCAATGTTTACTTCGTATAATTTACGCGATTGTCTCTGTTTGTTTGAGATTGTCCACATAATTAAGGAGTGGCCATATTTTTCTACCACACATCAGAATCTTTATTGATTTACCTGTAAGGCACTGGTTATCTGGAGTAATGCGCAGTATCGTCTTTGCAGAAGATTGCCTGGTGGTCAGATAAAGTTGGAATTTAGGACGTCATGAAGAAAGGCTCTTGTAGATTTTGAGGTGATATATTATATCTGTTTTGTTAAGATATAGGAACTTAGAATTGAGAAATTTAGAATGTGGGCTGACCTTATATCTGGGTTTTGAACTCATCAGGTTGTTCAAAAAAAGAGTCATGATGAGGTGGAAAGAACCACAACTCGCTTGATTGTTATACCACCCTCATCTACGTCTAGTTCAAACCTTCTTGCTTCCAGCACACAAACGCTAGATAACGCTCTTATTTAAAAATAAGGGTTATGTTCGCGTTCATGTAAGTGATTGGCAGATTCTGTGCCCCTTGACGTATGTCATAGGTCATGTGATCAGTAATACTATCATCAGAATGGGCTCTCATCTGAGCGTTTAAATCAGGACAAATATTGTTTCATTTACGCTAACGTAAATGTATACAATCTTTCAACATAGAAGGCTTCTGGTATCCTGTAAACCTAATCCAGGTTTTGGGACTGTCAGGTGACCTTTCTTGGGCTTGAAAGCTTGCCATTTCCTAGTACTATTCATCTTGCTTTACATTTTTGTCTGTTGCAGTGCCTAGAAAATGATTCATTGAGGCTTCTATCTTTCATTGCTGAAACTTTCGAATTATGACCATTCCTATTATAGAAACCACTTTCTTTTCTTGAAGGGTTGAATACCACCAATGTCCTGGTCTTTTGACACTGAATGAATAACTTCACACTTCGCATGAGTCGGTTACTTTGCCATCCAGAAACTAGGAATTTTGATTACATATTTCAATGTCTGTCTACCCAGAATCAAAATTGCATCAATGCATCATTGATGCGTGGCTATCACAAATAAAAACTTGTTCAATCAGTATAGAGATAGGAGCTATGGTACTGCGAGGGTAAGATCAAGAAAGGTCTTGCCCCTCTTCCTTTATTCCAAACATTCGTGATATCAGTTTAGTGGTATGACTAATCAAGTCCCATTGCTGATGTGGGTCTCTCTCAAAAGGTTTGCCAAACTCCCCCTCTGAGAAAGATAGGGGCAAATCGGCTAATTTTATGCACATAAAAGAACTTGACATAAACACTTCCTTACTTCACAACCAGCAATCATTCAATGCTTTTCCTTCCAGATGAAATTTCTATGTCTTTACTCTGATTTTTTAAAGCTGAGGTCGTATTGTTGTGGGCACACCCTTGAAGGTGATGGTGGGTTACCTTCGCGCTAAATATCTGGCGCCACACAACAAAACCTTTTCACTTTGGCCCTCCACACTCCACACAATCAATTCCAATGACAACCACGTCGTATCTTCTCTGCATCCTCTCATATCTTCCTAGATCTCCAAAGATCCTCTTTCAGCTGTACGGACCCAATTGACTCGGGCGCCCTCGCAGATCTGCAACTCTCGAGGCCAGCCGCGAATCCTTTCACATGAGGGATCGAGGGAGCAGCAGATTGAACTCAAAATTCTCGCGATACACTTCAGATTCCAGTGCGCTATACCAATCTTTATATCGATCTCTCGACCAAACCTCTTGACATCGCTCCTCCCCACCTCAGATCGCCCGCTCAACTATCTCCTCTCTCGACAATAGACAAGCCTGCTTGGCTCACACTATCACTGATGTATGGACTTGAAGTAAGTTTCTGTCTCATTCTCAAACTTTCAGAGAAGGCGAGAAAGCATTCTAACAACGTAGAAGCCTTTGTACAGATTTCGACGCGCATTGGACACCCCCCCCCCCTTTCTTGGATGGCTTGATCGGAGGTCATATATTATTTCAAGGGTCTCCAAGCGTGATACGAACCGCACGCTGTGGCGCTGGCAAATTAAACATATGCACTTTCCGGCTCGAAAGGCTCTGGGTCATCGAATCTGTGCCAGCTCTTCTGGAAAACACATTTGCATGTGAGTTCGCCATCTTCTTTTGGGGTTCAGCCAATATTGACTTGAAACCAGTGATGAGTCCATTCCCAGGTGCTTCTTTGATTTGCGATCGTTTGTAACGCCGTTGTCGCCAAGCACTCGTTACCCAATCTCCAAATCCTGTGGAGACCGGACAAAAAAGATGGACAGATTCTATGAAGAAAGAATGGCAACTACATTTTCCCTCCGTACACTCCTCTATCAATACTTCTATCAACCTTGAAGAAGAAATACAACCTCCCTTTTGGGACCTCTTCCGGGTGGTAGTGCTTCTGGCACAGCTGCTCCTCCTGCCAAGGTCGTCAAGACCAAGGCACTGGGTTCCCCTCCCTACACTCCTCTATCACTTCTCAAAGACGCAGAGTTTCTTTTGAGGAGGGTGTTCAGTCTGTGGATCTGAACTCAGACGCATAATGTATTCCAAAGGGGTCCTAGGCAGCACGACACGCGCGCAAGGTCACTCGATAGAGACTCTGAAAATGACAAACATACTCTGACGGCAAGCTGTAGGGTGCTGGGGTAGAAAGTTTATTGAAGTAGTGCCCAAGTCTGATCGGGAGAGTTCTGCTAACGGGGTCGATACCATGAAAGTCTTGAAGAAGAGTCCCGAACCTTTGACACCAGTCAAGGCGACCAGTACTCCTCAAACCCTACCACCCTCCAGTGCAAATCTCAAATTTGAACCCAAATCAAGCTCGCTACATGGCTTTAGTAGAATGTAGGGTACTGTATCATAGAAGAATACCAATGAAAGCCCTATTTCAACGCAAGAATCATGAAATAATTATTGTCTGGAACAATTGACGACTCCCTTTTTGTATGCGTACAAAACCCTTAATTGTAGCTTTTTAAATACAGCTGAAATAAGGTTCATTTTCCAACCAGGTATATAAATAGGAATACGATATTAGCGACAAGTGTTTGTTTTATATTCTGAAAATCCAGGGCCCGCGAGATATTTAACACTCAAGTCTCAATATACAGATTCATTGCTTTGTTGTACAAAGTGAGATGGGAATGATTGATAGGTATAGTAAGCAAGATTACTTTACTTTTTACCCCAAACATCTACATATTTTCAATTTCGTGCGAGAGATACCATGTGATTTCTTTTTATTCTAATTGTAGTGCATTTATTTTTGTTGGAACCTCTTCTTGTTAGCAGATTTCACAAATTGTATATTTTCAATTTTCGAGGTTTTCCCTCAAAACTGATTAGTTTCCATGCCACAAGTAATGCAGATGTAGTAAATCTTGAGTTTCTACATTCCGTGTGAGTCAATCTGTGGGACAGCATCAAGTTTCCATTAATAAGATTGCTCTAGGATACCGGTTCCGTAGTTGAACTGGTGGTTAAAGTCGCTACTCAGCGTTAGAAATGATTTGATTTGATTTGATTAATAGTACTTAATTAAATCAAAGCAGATTAATACATCGATTGAATAAATTAAATTACTAATTAATCTAATTAATTTAGATTAATAAGGAGTCCGGTCGGTCCGAGACATGGGCGAGTAGTCCGAGATAGCCGTAGTAGATCGGACAGCTCGGATTATACCTGCCCTACTTATATAAGTAAGTATAATATATATAAATTAAAACTCTTTACTAAATAGTTATATAGACTCCTTCCTTTCTTTAGTAGAAGGCTTATAGTACTAGTACGTGATTAATTATCTAAGGTTACCTAGGTAGGTAGAAACAACTTATATAGGGGGTCACGTGTAGTAATATAAGAAAGTAATAGGATAATAAATGAGACTCTTAAGTCTATACTAGTTATAAGCCTAAAAGCTAGGGGTGTTTCGTAAACAAGGACGGGGATCTACTAAAAGATACGTTATTTAAGGACAATTACTTTATACTTTAGTTACTATATATAGTTACTATTTATAGTGTATATTAATTAATAATAATCTAATTACCTAAATCGGTTAATCAAATCAAATTAACTAGACCTATTAATTAAATCAAATCAAATCAAATCTGAATCATTCAGAGTATTAATTAATTAGTTGATTATTTTTTTCTAACGCGGTCGCTACTTGGAAGTATGATTTTCTAACGGAAGAGTCCGTGCTAGCACAAATTTCCACTCTAGTTGAGGGGGTCGACCATTACAATCGTGGATTTGAGTCAATATTCGTTTTTTTGATCAAAAATAGTGAAGAAGAGTAAGATTATCATCTCACTTCGATAACAAACAAGACCAAACTTTCTATCAGAAAACTTCAAGATGTTGAAGTACTCCCTAATACGTCTCTGGCAAAATAATCGTACGTTCACCAACGTTCATACGAAGTATTTTATGGTCTGTCGTAGCTCTTTTAGAAAAACACTCTTTGAACTCTTTGTCCGAGGCGAAAATTAACCTTGATATGCTTATGGTGCAGTACGAGCCTTGGAAAGTTTGTTTCTACTTCGAAATAGACTGCCACATGTTCAATAGACCCTGTTGCATACTCATTAAGCTTCAGATCTTCCGCCGTAACTACGGGGTTCCAGACTTTTATCGTTTGGAACGCATTGGCTCCATGAGGACGATGTTTAATTCCTCCATAAATTTACTGCAAACTAGAGGGACAGTATTGTGGCATTCACATTTGCAGCGGTGAACATGTGCCAAGATCGTAAAGAAGCTTTTGGGATTCTCATGACCCCTCGCCACCCCTAATAATAGTAAAAGGTTGGCCATAGCTCAAGAAGTTACCACTCGGTCTTTGAGATTTTGAAAACTCAAAAGCTGAATTCGATGGAGTGTTCATCCGGTATTCCGCAAATATGGGTCTACAGACAACTATATAAACATGCCATTCTACTGTCCATTCTACTGCCAGCCACCCTTCGCCTTCTCTCACAAGTCCCTTCAACTCTACGAACAACCTTATACTTCCAACCAACATTTTCTCCATATACTGAAAATGAAGCGTATGTTCCATATTATTCTTGACAAAACCCTTGCTAATTATCCGCAGTCTCCATCATCATTCCGGCGGCGATCGTCCTCTTCTCAACTTCAGCCAACGCCTTTTGCGCAATAGTAAAGGGAGCGTCAGATTGTCCGAGAAATACGTACTGTCACAATATGTGCACGGACAAAATCAGAAATTGCAAAGAGTTTGAAGCAGGGAACGGTCAATGCAAATATCCATAAATCTCAAGTGTGATGAGGGGCTTGGGGAACCATTAAGATCGTTGGCTCAATTGGTTGTTGGGCAAGCGTCACTTTTGTTAACGGCAATCATCAATAATACATGCACCACATCCACCAAGTTTACCTGTTGAGGGGAAGGCAGAAGCGGGAAGGGGGAAGGAGGGGTTGCCCAAAATTGAATCCAAGCCCATTATCAAAATCACCTTATTTCTCTGTCGATTGTGCTCGCTCCTCAAAGCTCGTAATCATACTCTCTGTTGATGGTCTGGGCGTAATATCAGTGCGTCTTTCCTCTGCGCTATCGCTTGCCTAAGTGTCTTATCCAAGTTTGGCTATGCCTCCATAATAGCTCCTTTCGAGGAAAGCATGAGAGTTTATCTTTCTGCAAGCCTTCCATAATAACAGACCTAGGTACGAAGGAATCATAGGTCGTAGTAGAGGGCATAGTGCATAACCAGCAATTATGTCTACTTTGATTTGGTAAGCATTCAGGAGATTTGAGCTACTTTTCTCCGCATACATACAGTACATAGGCCTTCAATGTCAATAGTGCGACGCAGAGTATAACTTATATTCGTTATTGTGTTATTCTCTGAAGCGTGGAGAGGCAGATGTTAGCGGCTGAAAACCCCTCCATCTTCAAAATACTGCTCGACCCAGTGTGAATGGAGCAGGCTGTTCTGTATCTGATCAAATAACATGCGAAAAGCTATGAGAGGCGTACTTGCTCAATGACCCCCAGAAGTACATGCAGAAAAGATCGCAAGCAAAAGCAAGGTAGAATCAGTACCGATGTATTCATGATCTAGCGGGTGAACCTCACGTCTCCCATGCCCTCGAAGCAAAATGTGGCTCAATAAGAAAAACTCCATGACCGCCCTTGCCCACTGAAACCCCGCCATTAACCCCACGTTGAACCCCTCATCAATCACATATCTCATTCGTCCCATGTATCATGACCATTCCGGCTCGCCCGTATGTGCTCATGCGCTAGGGAACTCCTTTGGCCAGCACTTCTCCTTGGGCCAAGTCTTTTGATCGTGCGTCTCGGCATGGACCTCCAACTGCTTTATATTCGTGTTGACGATTTCTTTTCGGCAGTTTGCGCACTATATCGCGCAAGGGGTGATTAGCATTGTATCTCTCGGTAGGCTCTCATTTGTGCCGCCTTTCGTTGTTATTTTGGGCGATAGCGATCCAGAGGGGGGTGAATGTTGCTATGCTTTGGTCTGATCGGGATGGGCTTGTTGCTCGAGGTTTCAACGTACGATGGATGTTGGTTTTGGGGCTTTGACAGGGAGACCATTTGCTTTGACGGGTGCGCGTGTGCCAGCTGCTTCGGCTTTGCGGTGATCGCGTTGGACCTGGGAATGTTTTGTTTATCAGCGTTATTCTTCCATATGTTGCCAGCCTTTTCTATTTCTGCGACTCTTGTAGAGAACTCACCTTCATCTTCTTGGAAACGGGCATGTTTGCGGTGTGGATGGAGTATATGGAGGGTGATTGCTTCGTAAAATAAGTTTGCAGTGCTTTAATGTGGTATGCGGCTGGTGGTTGTTGTTGGCGAGAGGTGGGAATATCTTTGAAATTCTCGCCTCGCCGCGCTTCCCCCAGGCAGTTTAAGCTTAAATCCAGCCCCACTAAATATGGCGGGGTGTTTTCACGTGATAGCCCCTCCTTTTACTCATTTCCTGTTTTGGTAAGTAAATACTGGTACTCGAGACAAGCGGTAAAATTACTGACAAGCGACGGCAGTCTTCCATCCAGGTTTCCTCTTGGTTCTAAATGCGCCGCTGGGATGGAGGGTCGATTAACCAGTTTCTTGGAATGTATCGGGGGTTATTTTGCCTCCGAGCGACCGATATTTCTGACAGGGGTATCGGGGTTCTTCTACATCAACCTACATGAATCAATACCATTGATTGTCATATGTGGAAAATCGAATCCTCCTATTGGAGCCTGTGATAGATCGGTGATGACTCTTCAATTGACTTGATACTAATTTCTCTTGAGGATAATACATATAAAGCTGCTAATACCCCGTCCAAACTTGAACAAATCATTCAGTGATCGGTTTATCTTTTGAAGTTTCTCACACTTTATTCATTTACTTCTGGTATCTTATACGTCGCTCCAACAAAACAATTCCAAAATGTCGAAAACCATCGTGATCCTTGGAATCACAGGAAAACAGGTGAAAAATCCATGCAGCAACTTTTTTCGGAATAAAAACTAAGATCTGTAGGGTGGCTCAGTAGCCGACCATTTTCTGAACCTTGCCGATTGGAAAATCCGAGGCATAACCCGCAACACTACCTCTGAATCTGCTCTCGCTCTTGCATCCAAAGGAATTGAACTCATCGCTGCAGACCTCAATGATCCTTCAACTATCAAATCTGCTTTCAAGGGAGGGACCGCAATCTTTGTCAACACAAACTTCTGGGAACCATTCTATTATCCCGGAACCAAAGCTCTCCTCAAAGAAGGCCAGTCGCTTAACGAATACTGCTACGAACAAGAACTACAACAACTCAAAAACATTGCGGACGCAGCAGCAAAGGTCGAAGGTTGGGAGAGAATCGTTTTCAGCGGCCAGTGTAATGTTGATAAGTGGGCAAATGGAAAGTACAAAGGGGTGTATCATTTTGACAGCAAGGCAAGAGGGGCTGAGTATTTCAAAGAGAAGTATCCTGGCCTGGCTGAGAAAATGACCGTTTTGATTATGGGGAACTATATGTCGAACTGGAAGGATGGTCTATATTTCCGAAAGGTATGGTCACAAACCCCACCTACTTGACTTTCATTTCTAACCAGAGTATAGACAAACGAAGGAACTATCAAACTCCCTGTCCTCAAAGGAACTCAACATAATCTCCGATCTCAAGTCGATACCCGTGACACGGGTGCTTTAGTCCACGCAGCTCTCACCTGTATACCGGGGAAAACCATCCTAGGAGCTGGATGCCGAGTTTCCTGGACCGATCAATTCAAGAAATGGTGTGAAATACAAAACTTGGAATACGGGGGTTTTGATGAGGTAACACTTGAAGAATTCGAGAAGTTTGCTCCTATTCCTGGTCTGATGACCGAGATTGGTGAAATGATGTTATTTGAGGATGAGTTTGGATATACTGGAGGGGAGGAAATCTTGCTTCCTGAGAATGTGAGTTCTTGCGCCTTGTTCCACTAACAGACACTTTGCTAATAGGTTTCTTGCAGCTGGGTGTGCCTTGTCAAATGACTAGTTGGGAAAATTACGTCATGAAGGAGGATTGGTCTCGTGTTCTAGCCACATTGAAGTAGTTAAGACTGAATGTTTTCGGCAACTCAAGATATCTATGACGAGCAACAGTCACTGGCAATATTGTAGAGTATTTTTGTATTTCAAAAGAAATCAATTCATTTCCCTCTTCTCAAGTGACTACCTCAGCACTTCATCTCACGGCTATACCATAAAAGATAAATTGGCAGTCCACATATCTTCATATCCTCAGAATGTAATACCTAACCTCTTTTCTTCGCTTCACTCATTACCTTGTTTTTTGCCCACTAGCCTACTTCCCGCCTTTCTTACTCTCCTTAACACCATTTTTCTTACTGGACAACTTCTGAGACTGAACCTTCATCATACTATCCTGCTCATCACAACATTGGTCACTCAGCTCGTCATCCTCTTCTCGTCTACATAGTCCAGCTTCCTCCCTCTGATGACACTCTGGACAAAGACTCCTGATAGTTTCGACTTGTCTCTCAACATTGTGTAGGAGGTTGTATCTATAACGACAGAATTCGGGCTTGTGTCGGATGTGGTGGCTACAGAGTGTGTAGGATTTGATTGTTTGGAAGCACATCTTGTGTGGTTTATATTCCGCGTTGGAAGGTTCTCTGAGGCCGATACGCAGCTGTACTTGTCGCTAGTAGTAATGGTGGCAGATATTTTGCTTGGTAGAAGAAACCTTCTCTGGGTAAAGAATGTGCTGGAGATTTCTGGAAGTCAAAAGATCGTGGAAAGATACAAAGACAAAAATAAAGGAATCCTCAAGATCCTATTGTCCTTTGGACACTAATGAATTAGCCCCTCCCATCTGTACTAAAGTTACATTCACCATCATATTTCAAGGCTGGAGTTCTGATTTATTGCAATACCAATAGGTTCTTGTACGTGAATTTTTCTAGAGGCTGGCTGGCTCTCTCGAGTCACTCACCGAGGTACGGGGTTGAATGAAACAATACTGCAAAGGTGGCTAGAAACCCGGTGATGTCTGGGAATGATTCTGTGAATCAAGGAATGGAAGACTATGGCAAAACTTGTCTCCCTACCCCTTATTGTCCAACCAAGACAAAGGCTTGTCAGGCAGACTGTTCTCTAATTCATCGTAAATAGCCTTGAAACAGTGAATAGAATCAAATTCCAAGTCAGAACCTCTTCGATAATTGGAAAATCGGTTGTGGGGACTAGGTCTTGAATTTGACAAGTAATACTTAAATGCGGTTTTGCTTCAACCTTGACTTGGACCCTAAGAATGTCAGTAGAACTAGCATGTCTTAATATTTAGAGTCCATTCGCAGCATTAAGGCTCTCAAGCTTTATTAGAACAACAATATAGCAAGTCAATAGATGTTGATCCATGTCAATGAAAGCTATTGAACTTACTTTTCAACGACCTTAGTACTCCAAAAAGATACAAGGCAATATTCGGATACATAAAACCCCTGGAATAAATTCCAATAAAGATATCCCAGATAGAATGCACTAGATTCGGTGACGAGAAATATTTAGTCTCAGTACCCCCTCTTGTCAAGTTCAAGTGTGCCCATCGGTGAGTCAAGCTATAGTAGTCCAACTCTTACTATACTCTTCGTCCCGCGATTAGATCAAGCATCTCAATCTCGTTGATACACAAAGTCTTCTCCTTTGAAGGTAGAGTATATTTTGGGAGTATGAGAAATCTCAATGAACCTGGAAAATTCGGACTATGTTCCCAAGTTACTCGACAGATAGAAAGGAGAGAAGGGGAATGTCAAATAAGAATAGGTCACGCGAGAGTGAGAGACAGCATCCATACATATTTTACGCTGTCTCGTGGACCACGGGCTGGTGCTTTCCCACTCATGAACAGGGGTCTGATCGCATTGTAGCGTCCCTTTAGAAATAATTGCATCCAGAATTCTTCAGGATTAACGTGGGAGTTTTGTTCCTCCATGATTGTTTCAATTTAGTGCTCACATTGATAATCTTTTAGTGGCATGCATAGACATCAAAGCCCCGTCAATTCCAACAGCACGCTTGTGTTGGTTCCATTTTTCCACCAATAGAAATTGCTGATAACTTTCAAAACACAAGATAAGCCAACTGAGTGATCTACTGCACCCACTTCACGAGTAATTATCACAATTTGATTCATTTTCTTCAACTATAAATTCATTCTCATTCTCAGGCCACCACCCTTTAGCGAGATCACTACCGAGCAATTCCCTCCTCCCTTCGTGGAATCCACCTGTACATGCCCACGGCTAACTCAACGAATCAGACACAATTAACACATCATCATGTCGAGTCAAAAATCCAAGTCCTTCACGACATTTTCCTTCTCGTGGGTGGCAATGGTATCAATTGTACCCCTCGCCATATCCATGAGCTATCTCTACCCCTTTGCGTTTGGTGCAACGCCATTTGCAACAGTGGCTGATGCTGCATGTCAAAAGCTCTACACCCAACAAGGACCCCTCATTATCCTACCATCAAACACGCAATACACCAATCTGAGTAGAGGACACTGGTCACAAACTTCCTGGAAGCAACCGTCATGTATTGCATTGCCAAGAAGTACCTCAGATGTTCAAACATTGATCACCAACTTGGTTGCAGAAAACATACCCTTTGCAATTCGCTCAGGTGGTCACTCACCGAATCCGTTCGACGCCAGTATCGACGCTGGCGTCCTAATTGCCATGGATAGTTTCAACACGGTCTCGTACGACGACGCTACGAAACTTGCTTCATTCGGACCTGGAGCTAAATGGAACGCTGTATATTCTGCATTGGACCCTTACAACCTAACTGTTGTTGGGGGAAGGGTCTTGGATGTCGGGGTGGGGGGACTGACCCTAGGGAGTGGATTATCTTATCTTTCTGATCTGTATGGGCTTGTGTGTGACAATGTGGTGGCTTTTGAGGTACCCTTCATTATTTCTTTTTGAGATATATATATATACGTTGATAGTTCTTTTTTTATTACTATAACCAACACTTCTAACAATGTGTAGGTTGTATTGGCGGATGGAAGGCTTCTCGAGGCCAGCTCTTCCAAAAGTCCCGATTTGTTTTGGGCCTTGAAGGGAGGAACTAATAATTTTGGTATGTGTGAATCCTCACTTTACACGTATACTATAGATATTATACGTTTATACTATAATACTGATGTATTATATTGATATATCGTAGACAAATAATACCGCATGCTGACACTACTGGCTTCGTTTAGCTATTGTCACCAAAATAACCACCACTACCTATCCAATTAACCAAATCTGGAGCAGCATCAGAACATTTGCCTTATCCCAAACCCCCGAGGTAATGCAAGCCCTTCACGACTACCAAACAACCCCCAACAAAGATCTCTACGCCAATCTAGTTCTCAACGTCGTTGCCAGCAATGATACCATCATCCTTACCCTCGTCTACCTCAAACCCATTCCTAATCCGTTAGTTTACGCCCCTTTTGACAAGCTCACACCCGCAACCTCAACCGACGTTTCCATCACCCTCCACCAACTTATGGGTCTCTTTCCAATTCCTGCACATCCAAGGTGGTCTTGGTACTCTGCAAGCTTCCACCCTAATGCCGAGTTGTATGCCCAACTAAGCAGTCTCCTCGCCACCGCCCCAGAAGTTTCCACAATCGCAGCTCTGCAAGCAGGTTCCTTGGTTGGCACTGTGCAGCCCATCAGCTCCAACGTTGTCTCAGCCGGAGAAAAGCGAGGAGGGAACGCAATGGGACTCGAGGCTGTCAATCAGACGTGGTTCTCTGTCAACGCAGCGTGGTGGAATGCGGAAGATGATGCGGTCGCTTATGCAGCTTTGGCGTCGTTGCACAATAAAGTTGAGGTGCTCATAAAGAGTGCAGAAGCTGGTGTGAGGTATATTTTCATGAACGATGCAAATATTGATCAGTCTGTGATTGCTTCATATGGGGCTGCTAATGTTGCGCGATTGATTGAGGTTCAAAAGGTTTATGATCCGCAGTCGGTTTTTCAAAAGCTAGTTACAGGTGGTCAGAAGTTACCAATTAAATTGAAAGAAACAGAAGATTTGGAAATTAATTGAAGATCAGAGCTGGATACAACGATGAAGTTTGGACCCGCTCTTGCCTACGTACAGTAAGTGGGGACGTGAACGAGGTCAGGGTTCGAAGCAATACCTAGGTTAACAATTATACTGTTTGCCAGAATAACCTATGTTTGGGTAGATTTAGTACGCAATTGAAAATACCTACAAGAGTAATACCTTAAAGATTTCCGAAAATTACAAGCAGCAAGGCGGAATTGCTCAGAAAAAGAAAAATAACCCCATGACCCGCCAAGCTAGATAAGCGAATTGAAAGAAGATAACAGAGAGAATCAAACAAACGTTAACGGCCACATATATACGAGTACCGGTAATCTAACACCAACCAACACGGGGAAATTATTTCACGCTCGACTGATGATCTGTTCCACCTAAATACTAGCTGAGGGACATCTTCCATCCTCGCCACTCTCGTTCTCGACTTTTATCGTTATAAATCGACTTGTAGTGCACGGGGGGACATTGAAGTACGGAACAGTATAAATTGCAAGCTTCTACACGCGAGAAGTCCTCTCTCTGATAATAAGAAGTTTGAGAAGACCGGTAGCTTCTCGTGGTCGGACAATTCTCTTTACGCACCTGCCTAAAGGGGAATATTCCCCTTTTTGAACCACCGTGTTGGTACAGTACCAACACTCTACCAACACGCGACGATAGACTTTCCGCAACGCTACAGTACTTATGCAATTTCTTAAGGGGCCCAAAAATTGGCGTTGCCAACCTTTTCTATTCTACTGTCCCCACTTGCCATCGCCTTAGACTTGGTTTACTGCGGTAGCAATAATGAGCTATCTTCAATTCCCATTTTCTTCACCGTCAAGTTCTACCACACCCATCACCCACTATGCCGACTTCACATTTCTCAACCACCCCCACCCAGCAAGCTAGCATTCCTCGATTCTTCTATAACCAAATAACAACCAAACCCACCCTATCAAAGTCTGACATCCACTCTCAAACAGCCATCGTAACCGGCTCCAACTCTGGTGTCGGTCTTGAGACCAGTCGTCAACTTCTCTCCCTCGGTCTCAGCAAACTAGTTCTCGCCGTGCGGAATGAAGATCTTGGTCATGCAGCAGCAGCAGCACTCTCCTCCGGTCAAATCCTCACAAGTGACACGACCATTGAAGTATGGAAGCTCGATCTCTCTTCCTACGACTCCATCGTAGCCTTCAGTAAAAGAGCTGCCAGTCTTGAACGTCTAGACATCGTAGTGTTGAATGCTGGGATCACACCGGCGGTATTCAAGATCAATGAGCAGACGAAACATAGTGAATGCATCCAAGTGAATTATTTATCAACCGCACTATTAGCTATACTCTTACTCCCGGTGATCAAACGCCAACGCTCACCAACTCGTCTCAACATCGTCTCCTCTGAAGTGGCAGCGTGGACTTCATTCCCGCAAAAAGACTCAACTTCCATCCTCGATGCACTTGATACAGACGAGAAAACTGACATGGTCGACCACATGTTCATTTCTAAGCTACTGGGCCAGTTCTTCGTTGCCGAATTAGCGAAGAAAGTACCGTCTTCCTTGGCGATCATAAATTGCGCATCACCAGGGACTGTGTGGGATTCGAGGTTCAATCGCGAGCATGAAAAGACTTTTGCTGGAGGGATTATGCAGTGGATTAATTGGATGTATGGGAACTCGTCCAGGGTGGCGGCGAGAATGATTACAGATGCTGTGGTGAGTAAAGGTGAGGAGAGTCATGGGCAATTCTTGTCTTTCCAGAAGATTGTGCCGTAAGTTGTTCGAATTCCGCAATTTAATTACACAGTCGAAGCATGATAATAGTAGCTAACGCAATAACAGAATGGCTGCTATAATCTACACGCCAGAGGGAGAGAAAATCTCGGCACAGCTTTGGAAAGAGACATTGGCTGAGTTTTTTTGGGCAAAGATCGAAGACATTTTGAATGACATAGCGGCCTAGAGAGATTTCCATAGATAAAAGGCTTTCCTACTGTAACATATGAATCACGGCTTCCTAAAAAGGTATATATTGCTCAGGATGTCAAGAGTACTAAGATAATTATGATCAACTGACCAGACATTTGCATCCAAATGTTTTCGCAACGGCTTAGGATAATTAACATTAATTTCTGCGTTACAGTAAACATTCACCCACTAAAAAAACTACGCACAACGAGTATCATTCACACACCTACTTACTACAAAAGAACTTCTGCCACTTATGAAAATGTCTCTTGACCCAGCTAACGTCGGTCACTACTGACTATGTGTTCTTCCTCTTCCGCTATGGTCGAGGCCTTCAAAGTCCCGCCACCACTATAAAATCTGGCTCAACTCCAAGCTGGTTCTCATTAGTCAATGCCTGAGCACGAGTAAGTGTATTATTTTCTTGAGCCGAACTTCATCCATTCCATTGATATTTTACCTTGGAAATTACATTTTTCGCCGATTTCTTCTAGCACATATATGCAAAATTAGAAACTAGACCCAACCAAACCAAATCAACCCATTTAAGTTTAATTCGCAACTGTTTGTAAAAGGTCCCATTCCTCCCCGCGCTTTGGCCCATTCTCCTTTTTAGACTTCGCGCCATATTCATGAATTGCCGTTGTTGACCATACAGCTCACCTCCCCATCTCTGCAAAGTTTGCTCGGCTATATCCAAGATATAGCATTTTGTAAATGATCGTTGATCTTACAGAAAGTCTTGCTATGCTATTGCCGCGGGTGATCTGAGATCCATTGTTACCCGAATTCCCTGCCAGCTCGATCTCTTTCTAATATTTCCTCTGGAAACGAGACGAGGCTGGTCTTTCTGAAAAAACACGATTAGCATAGGAATACTCACAGACTCGACAACTTCCGTTCCATGGTATTTCCTATACGTGTCTCCCTAGCAATAGTTAGCCTTTTAATTGTTCTTCAAAGCTATGTTAACCTTTTCAATGAGATTTCCCGGACGGACATCCCAACTGCCATAAGTCTTTATAAAAGTAATGCTAATAAATTGTTGGATATATTTAAGTATATTTTTTAAACCTATGCCTTCGTGATTTCGTCGTTCTTGTTAAAGAGTGAGAATCCGGTCTGCCTGATTGTGTCTCTGCCTTTCAAAGAAATTGTCCAATAGGCTTATTGGAAGGGCGTTGGCAGTTCATTTCTCTTTTTAAAGAACACACTCTTTCCCTTTTCGCGATGATTACGGTGTATTCCAAGTTCCAACACTTGGAAAAGTGGGGCCCTTGGGTGACCGCATGAATATAGTAACGAATCCCAAAACCCTCAACAACGGAAGGAACTGTATCGGTATGTGCGTCACTTGAGTACTATATCAAATCCATAAATTTGGGATAATGAGGATATCGACAAGATTTCCTATTTCACATTCGCTTTCAGAGACATATATTGTCATCAAACTTCTAGTACAAAGAACGGAGCTCGCGTTAGCAGTACGGCGCAAGTGGCAGTAGTTAGCATATATATAATTCTTGGCTCTCTTTAGTAGATTACTGACTAATTCCAGATCAACGCGCAACTGAACGCAGAAATCCACCAGCTCCCGACAAACACGCCACCTATTATTAATATTCATCTGAACTTTCTCGACTTGAAGAATCATTTACTTTCGAATATATATCTACCACCGATACCTCTTGAAAGTTCAGCGTAAAACGTTTATTCACAAGTCTGAATTCAACTTTTGTTACCTCTCGGTCTACCCGTAGGTAAGCCACATTCAAGAGTTTCAGAGACGCTTGTGAAATGGCTCTTGTGTTAGTGGCCTCGTCGGTGGAATTGCAAACTAGATCTACCTTGAAGCTGAAATTAGCTAGCAACGCGATATTTATTAACATCGTGAAGTTGAAGAATCCATCCCACCCACACTTCTTTTCACCCTTCTCTATACCCACTACGCCAACCCAGTACAACCCCATCACAACCCTCAAACCATACCTTTCCCTCCCAGTAAAACCACAAAGCCAAAAAGCCATAGAAAATCCAACCACCAAACTGACCACCGACCTCCAACCCAAAGATATATATCTTGTCGTAATCTAGTAGTACTCACTAAATGGGCAGATGATAAAATAGCGCAAAACGACGCGCAAAGGAACCAAATGTGTTACAAACCACACGCATCCAGTGAACTATATGATCTAGTCCAATCTCAGACTTCTATCCCATCGTATTTATACACAAGACCTACTATCTTACCCAACTCTCTATTCATCCGAACGTTCTTCTTCCGTTTATCCTTTTATCGCTGAATACATATCTACCACCGATTTTCCCCACAACATTCGACGAATTCTCACTCAGTGAAGACACAAGGTATTAACCAAGCTTCGTCACTTTCGCCGCCTAGATAATAGGCATGGTACCAAGCATCCAGCTTTGTCAAGCAAGTATATATTATATCCAGCTCCCCTACATCGTTCTCTGCAGGGTTGCGGTATCTTGATTGCTGTTGTCCATGTCGCGCAGAAGTTCAAGCTAGCAGGGGAAGTCCATGTTCTTATAGCAAGGGCTCTTAGATGGGTTATAGTATAATCCTAGCACTAACGTGCAAAACATAATCAAAGTCCTTTGTGAAAACCAAGCAGTCCTACCTTCTTTACTTGTCCACTCTCACAAATTACAAGATTGAATCTGACAACAAATCCGCTCTGTGTAATCTTACACTATCAAAATGAATATACATATTACCTCAACAGAACCAAAACCTTCTTCCCTCATATACAACACAGTATACCAATACTCCTCACCCCCCAAAGATCCCTACAACCAGCTTACCACAAACATCCTACCCTCCATACCATCGCATTCCACACTTAATCCTACCAGTCATTACACCCCACTTCACCACAGCACAAAGAACCCATATAAACCCTACCCATACCTCCTATCTAACTCTATACCCCTTCCTCCACCACCTACTAGCATGACAGAGGAGACTAACCAAACACCTCATCACTCTCCCGCTATTATTATCATTTCAAATTCTCATCCACCCCAAGAACTATTCTTTACCCAAACAATCATAAACCCAATCTCCAACTCTCATAACTTTTCCATCCAAACACTCTCCCCTCACTTCCCCTCTCACCACCGAAAACAAACCCACCCAACACCCCCAACACCCCCAACACCCCCAACATCCCCAAAATCCCGTTCCGCTGCACTCCTCAGGTGCAATTTACCAACAGCCAGTCTCAAACACTACGCCATTCATCCAAAGATCCCTTCACAAACGACGGATGTTATAACGCGTCTCGTAAATCCCATCCCTCATCTTCTGGCGTAGAACCAGCCACGTTCTAAATGGTGAGGTTTAGCGCCTTCTTATAACGCTAAGCAAGATAAGATTCTAGGGAAATGAATTATGGTAGTAAGAATAATTGAAAGTCTTCCTATGTTATGTTATGTTATGGTGATATATCCTATGAATCCATGATAGCAAAGTATTATATATCTGACAGCTATTTTCAAGATCCAGAGAGTGCCCCTTTATGTGGTGTGTATCTTATCCTTTGTACGAATAGGATATCTGAAGTGCACTGATACACTACTGTAATCCTATCCAATATCTCAAAAGTACACCAACACCACCTCCTTCCCCCTCCTAATTATCCAAAGGATGTAAACTTCCACCTTCCACCATCCGCTCAAGTATCCACACACCTTACCAGCCCTCTCAAACCTCCACACATCATCACATCCATTCACAATACAAATACCCACATCCTACAAATTACCAACCACCAGGACTCACCACATACCTCCCGCTCTCCCACTCTCCCACTCTCCCAGAATGACTAATTCATAACATCATACCCAAGTCCACCTCAAATGCGCATTCCCTAATATAGGCTATAACAACATCCTGATCCATCCCCGGCCCCCTAACGACTCAACAAGCTACCTAGGACTTAAAAACGCATCATCAAAGTATTCTCACTTATGATTTATCTATTCCATCACTCTTCACAGTACCTAAAACCTAAACCCCAACCCCCCAAAAAACAAGGAGGGAGTAATATAATATAACATAATATCTACAAGAAAGTAAAAAAAAAAAAAAAAAGAAATAGCGACTCTAAACCGACCGACTACTCGGTTTCGAGAAAAACGATGAAAAAAAGCGGAACGGAACATAAATTTGAATTTTGAACATTACTATACTCCATCCCTCCCTCCCCTGCTCCCTCAAACCATCCAAGATCCAGATCCACACACACATCCACACACAGATCTCCTCAACCCAAAAAAAGAACCCCCACAAATGCCAAAGATCCCATCCAAGGAACCAAGCCCCACGACACGGACGAAACCCAGCTGCGTAGTACAAAACTACATACACACAGCCGACTTTAGCCAAGTAGGCAAGATCAATCAACCTCCTCCTCCAAAACCACAAGCCCCTCCCGTCCCATACCATTCCCATTCACCCCCACCACCAACCCCTCAACCCCCCTCTCAACACCATCCATCCCACCATCCGCCCTCTCCTTCCCCTTAGTGCCCACCTTGGTAGGTCGTTTCTTCTTCCTCGTCGCGCCAACCTCACCTCCCAACGGCGCCTCTCGAATCCACCTCACAATAGCCTGCGCCCTTTCCGTACTAATAGGATACTCCTTCCCCTCATCCTGGGCCCATCGCTTAGGCATCTCTCGTCCCTCCGCTTTACGCGCTTCCTCCTCCTGTCTGCGTTGTCGTGCCGCGACCGCAGCGTGGAAGGAAGCTTCGTCGTGGACGCGATCATCTTCTAAGGCTTCCATGATAGCTTGTTGCTTGAGCCGCTCTTTCTTCTCGGCGGGTGTCTCTTTCTGTGCGTTTGCGCCGCTGGGGCCGTGGCCGGGGAGGGGAGCGGGGGCACAGAGGGATTCCCATGAGGCGGAGAGGGGGATGGTACTTGATGAGCGGCGGAGGACTTCTATCCAATCTGCTCGGCTTGGGGAACGGGCGGCTTGGAAGATGGGATAGCCATCACAGACTCGGGCAAGGCGGGAGACCATGTAAGCGTGACGTTGGAGTTCACGAGTGGAGGTTTGGACTAGACAGTGGCAGAGAAGGAGGGAATGAAGGGCGTCTGTTAGAAGTGGGTGATAGGTTAGTGCTTCGTGGCAATCCGTTTGGGCGAGAATGGCTTTGGCGGCTTCATTTTGTGGGGTCAGGAGTTGTTGCTTGGTTGTTAAAGCAGTTCCTGTTTCTGGGTAGGGAGGTAGATCAGCGGGTGGGGTGGCTGAGAAGAGCGTAGACATTTGATGCACCACAGGAGGTGGAAGCGAGGGTAGATCCGCACGAGAAGCGCTACCTTGAGGTCGAGAACGATGGTTTCCTTTATGGGGTACTAAGGCATCCGAAAGTTGACCATTACTGAGAGAAGCATTACTTTCAAGGTCAAGACTCTTATTGCTAGTATGAGATCTTGGGGTCTTGAAACCATTTGCCGCTTGATTGACTTTGCGTACGAAATCCTCGGCTATTTCAGCGGGGAGACCTGGAGTATAGTCAAAATGGGACAAATAACCAAGATAATCTCGTAGAGCTCTCTTTGCATTGGTCTTAACAATCTTTCTTGCTTCAAGACGTCTTCTTAAAGTTTCTTTCTCCGCGGGGGTCAACTCTGGTGGTTCGGTATTTGTTCCATTAGTGTTAGGATCAGCATTTTCCTTTTTGCCATTAACTCCATTTGTTGCGCTTTTTGGCGGCAATGCAGCGTTGACATGTTGACAAGCAATAGTCAAATAAACACCAGCTCTATGGAAAAGCAACTGAGTTTCAAGACTACTAGGGTGGTCTTCTTCATCCAGCTTAATTTCTTCCTTCCACCTGCTATTCCGTTGAGCTTCTTCTCTCGCCCCGCTTGCCAATTGAAGTTGCTGCCGTCCAGCTTTATGTTGGTTTTGAAAGTACCGACACACCTGTAACGCAGCAGTCAAATCCTGCGCGGCACCAAAATAGTCCTCCTTGAATATCTTAGTAACAGCTCTCGTCCTCAAAATCTCCCCCTCATTAGGTCTTTCCGCAATGACTTCATCCAACGGCTCAAGACTCGTACATTCCGCCAGGTGCCTCGAAGGAATCTTTTCATGGAAGAAGTGAACATATTTGGCATCCGCATCTAGTGGATTCCGCTGTAATACAAGATGAGCCACGTCCTCGAGCGTGGACGCAGATTGCATCGTCGCAACACTACATGCGATCTCATCTAGATGATATGCCTTGGATAACTTCTGCGTCGCCTGTTCGCGCATTCGATGTTTCCGCTCCCTACTCAATTTCGCATTCCCCCCTCCCCCACCAAGCCCTAGACCCAGTGCTGCTCCTCCATTTCCTAGTAATCCATTACCGGCATTGAGTGAGTTTGTCAGGGCGGAGGAAGTGACACCGCTTGCGGCGCGCACTGCGAGATTGGTAGCATCGTCGACGAGCTTTCGGATCTTGAGAAGGTCGAAGAAGACGGCGGGGTCAATTGGTCGCGGACGAGGGAGGTTGTAGTTGTTGTTTGCAAGGCTTTCTAGCACTTCCGGAGGCAATTGTAGCCATGGGCCATGGAATGAGGAAATATATCGCCAATGTCTGTCGAATTGTCAGTTTCCATATTATATCCCAAGTGTATCCCAAGGTATATTTCGACTATGCGCCAGCTCCAACTCCAGCTCTCACAGCACCAGCAGCAGCACCAAAAGGGAGACATGAAAAGGACAATGCTAGACTCCAGACACGTACTTGTTGCGACAAATAATCAATGCAGAGGTGGAAGGTTGCGGTGGTTTCGTCTTCGCAGTCTTCTCCTTCGCTTTCGAGTTTGAAGTCGAAGCTGATGATGCCGGACTCGAGGGAAGGGGGGAGGGCATAGGCGTACTGTCGCCCGAGCCTTCCGCAACGTTCTGCGTCGTGTTCTTCTTCTTCGCCATGATTTTGCTGCAAAGGGATGCGATGGAGAGGAGCTACGCGAATATTAGAAATGCAAGCAATTTATATTCAGCAGCAGTTTGCTCTCATTCAGGGTACATACCTATTCACTGTCTGCCCCGAAACATCTTTTCGTGGAGCTAATCACTTTTTGGACTAAAGCGGCGAAGCATTTTTCCACTGCGGTAGCAAGAGCTGGACGAATGCGAACAATGAAAATAGCTGTACATGATAGTATCAAGTATTTCATTCTTCTACATTAATTGAAGAAGTTGAGGTATATATTTAAGAACGTATAATATGTTCATATTATGATTCAGATTATCCTAAACAATCAGAGCATTAAATTCATAAACATAGGAAGAGACAATTATCGCCGCCTTTACTAGCTAGGTATGACAATTGACATCAATCTCGTAGCAGTGAAATCGAGGCTCACTTCAAAGACAAAACTGGGCGTACATCATAATTATAATTATTATCTCATCACGCCCACCAAAAGAATTCCGTTTCTCAGAACATTCTAGAGTAGGAGGTTATGAGCCTTGAAGACGAGGGATATCAAAACGCCCAATGCAATAACGCTCAATTTCACCATGCTAAACCTGAAGCCATAGCCGTCCAATGATCTTTATCATATACCACCACACCACCTCGTTCCCAACAGAATAAAGTCTACGAACTAAGCGCCAAACATGCATCAACCGCGAGCCCAACCCTAAAACATGTCAGTCTGGTAATCACAACAAATTGGACATGAACAATTCTCACCTTCCCTCTTTCTGCGTCACTACATCACTAATGATATCTCTGTCCAGATCAGGAAACATTCCAGCTAAGGTTTCTACCACGTTGCTATGCTCTGCTTGCTGAATCCGGTGGGCTTCGGCTGCTTCTGCGCTTGCTTGCCTCGCTGCAGCATCTTCGGCTGTCATCCGAGCATGCGCTCTTTTCTCACGAGGCTGGCGAGTTTGAGCTTGACCTGGATCTGGACTCATACGAGGTGTGCTCCCAGGCTGAGGAGTTCCTGCTGGGCCACCTTGAGAGGAGCCAACTTCTTCAGAGAAGATCCGCCCAATAGATGACAAAGGTCGTTGAATGGTCCTCAATAGTCCGGTCATTGCGGCTTTCTCGTCATCTCCACTATATTCATTTGAAGATGTTGATCTTCGGGGTGCTGATGACTCTCCTTCCATCGAATGTCGTGGTGTAACTTCTGGTCGGCTAAGAGTGGATTTTTCGGGCACCTGCGTCCGCGGAGGAGGTTCAGGGACTTCAGCAGCTTGATGTTTTTCGGCAATCGCAAAAACAGCTGCTTCAACATTCTTTTCAAAGTCCTCATCAGAAATTGTTAATGTTGTCCGATCCAGATTCTCAATGAATTGGACAGCTCCCATCTAAACAAAATTAGCCAGTCTCCTAAATCGACCCAAGATGTGACTTACCAAAGAGGATAAATAATATCCTGCTTCCCCACCCAGCTTTTCTTGATTCCTAAACCTTAGAATGTACTGGACATTCGATACAAGATGATCTGGGTTTGCTTGTAAAACCACATAGATGAGTAACGGCATGAAAGAATCTGCCGACGAATCGGATTTCGCATGTTTCAGAAGGCCTTGTACGTTAGCTTTCCCTCCTTACAGAAAGTCTTAGGATTCCAATCTTACCGAAAATGACTTTGCAGCAATTGAGGACGCAAATTATTTTATCCCTGGGTGCTCTATATGTCTTGATCTTTAAGAGCTCTGCGCAGAATTAGCGATGTCAAGCATTGGATAGAGACCCCCTTACCTTGCTGGGCAAGAATTAAAAATCGCTTGCCACTATCCCCAACAGGCTGTATGTCTAAATGCTCCTCCTTTATCCAGCCATAAATGGATACCTTTTGAGCAAGAATATCATCCCGCTCAACATCTTCCTGATGTTGACCACGTCTCCCAGGCCCCATGGGACGTTCTGCGCCTCTTCGCCTCGGCTTTCCACCTGGAATTGGTTGGGGTGGAGGAATAGCAGGGGAAAATGTCTGGGTGTATAATCTGTTCATTACCAATTTTTCCATACCTTCTCGAGCATTGTCAAACTCAGCATCCGAAACTTCACGCCATACATCACACTGAGCCATCTTGTTGGTAATGAAAGCAAGGAAATCGCCTATTATTTTGACTTGTTCATGAACCATCCATTGCTTTTTACCAAATTCTTGTAGGAAAGATCTGAGGAACTTAGCTACTGGATCAGCAGTTCTATGCCTCAGCTGTTCTAGGAAACGGTGAAAGTCAAATGGAAGGTCCGGCTCAGGCTCTGGGGGAGGGGGTCGATGTATAGGCGGAGAAATGGGAGTTTCATTGTTTTGATGTCGATCATCAGCACTCCTCTGCTTTCCTAAACTACGAATAGAACCTGGTTTTGGTGGTACTTCAGGACCAACATCTGTTGGGTCCCATGATGGATCCGTGGGACGAGCTGGGGATGAAATTCTGAGGTCCTTCAAACTTTGGGCAGCGCTAGAGACCAGTGGTTCGAGGCTTGACTTCCTAGGCGGGTGTTGTATTGGACTCCCAAGTAATGGCCCAGCTACCTCTAAACGTGGAGACATGACCTCTTCATGATCCGGCCCTTGACCTTCCTCACTAAATTGCTCCATTATTGTTTGTATTTCAGACCTGGACGACGGATCTCGCTCGTCCTCACTGACTGTTATTTTCTCGTCAAAGCCTGCATCTGATCGGGTAGGAGATCTCTCCGGAGCATCGAGATTTTGGGAATACTGAGGTATTGATGCACCACTGGAAGTTGACCTTGAGGGTGGCTGAGAAGGTGCTGGGGTTTTAGGTGTGGGATCGAGATACAGTTGGGGCTTCGGGGAAAGGCTATGACTCCAGGATTCGGAAGATGGCTGTTCTTTTGAAGATACTGGTGGCTTGAGAGTAGCGGTTGAAGACTCCATGGGGTCGTGTGCAGCAGCGGGAAAATCTTCCCTTACTGGTGTAGAAACAGGTCCTTCCGAATTGTCCCTTTGCACATCCAACTTGCCCTCTGAGGTTTCTGTAGTATTGGACTTCAGGTCCGAGACTATTTCCACGCTGTTCTTCTCCAACACTCCCTCTGGTAGCTTTGTGGTTGGCGTGTCATTATTTTCGTAAGTTGTGTTATCCCCACCGGTCAATGACAGGGGAGCCTCTGCAGATAAGCCATTCCCTTTCACATCGGTCTCTGATCGCAGCTCTTTCTGGAGCTCATTTGGATGAGTTGTGGCTTCGGGCTGTGATCTGGGGGGCGACATCCATCCGCCAGTGCCTCGCGAAGGCAGATGCTGGAGGTTTCGGGCTGTTGGCGGGGTATTTTTGTGTCCACGAGTTTGGATGCGCTGGGGAGTCGGAGTCGTAACCGTAATCGTACGGAGTGTAGCAAGTGAAGCGAGTGCGGATGGGTCTGTGTATGTGTAGATGCGGTTGAAGCAAAATCGGAAAACTTGTTCCTGCTATCTGGGGAGGAGAGAGAAAGTCGGAGGTTTGGGGTTGTTGTTTTGCCTCCAAAATGGCTTGCGATCTGGGGATGGGGATGGGGATAGATCCTGGGCTTGTCCTGTGCTAAGCTTCGAAGCGAGGTTGCAGGTGGACGTCGTCGATCTTCCATTTCCCGAGTCGGCTGCTCCTTCTTCACGCAACCTATTCGTATATTCGTACTCCTTGCTAGAATCGAGCCCACCACAACACCAAAAAAGATTCTCTTTAAGTGAGTCTTAGGGAAAGCCCATTTCAACCGCTCTGCTCGTCTCGAGTGAAGGGTACAAGTGTTTTCAATCCAGAGTGAAGCGTGTGCGCGAAAGCAGCGAGATGTGCGGCATTCACGCATCCATATCACGAACGGCCTACCAAGCCCCTAGTCATGAGCTGAGGCATTTACTCTCTAATAGAGGCCCCGATCACCTGGGAGAGATACAAACCAAAATCGACACGGGCAATGGAACCTCATGTTGGATTTCATGTACCTCCACTGTTCTTGCGCTCCGAGGGGGTCAGGTGAAGAAGCAACCCTTCCAAGACAGCTCAAGTGGCTGCTCGTTGTGTTGGAACGGCGAGGCCTGGAAGATTGATTCCGCCCCCATTGTAGGTAATGATGGCCAAGTAGTTTTCGATTTGCTTCTGGAGGCAAGCGCTTCAAACTTGACCGCTGCTGAGTCCACAGCGGCGATTCTTGGGGTTTTACGAAGCATCTCAGGTCCCTGTGCTTTCGTATATGTGGATGCCAACCATGGCCTGATATATTTTGGCCGCGATTGTTTGGGACGGAGGTCCCTACTTTATCATACTAATGAATTGTCATCGACTATTGAAATTTCCAGTTGCAGCGATCCTTCTAACTCAAATTGGACGGAAGTTGAGGCTGATGGTATATATCAGTTCTCCCTCAGTTCTGGTTTATTGGTGACCGAGAACCGCACTGATGAGAGCGCCCTATCCAATCCAGTGGCATCCTGTCAAAGACACGCATGGGATACGCCTTCATCTGTACGTTTCCCCAGTCACTAGAGGCTCGCTTGAGTTCCAAATTTATATTATTTACCATTTGTTCACAAACTAATGTTTTCATAGCCATCATCTCTGGGCGTTTTCAATCGAGCCATACCTTCTCAAGTACAACCGCTGACATGTCAAAGCTCCTCGGTGCAGTCTCTTCGTAAACAGCTCCATGAGTCGCTAAAGTTGAGAGTTCTCAACGTGCCGGTACCGCCTGGTCAAGATGAGAATCACGATGTTCGCATTGCTGTGCTATTTTCCGGCGGGCTTGATTGCACAGTACTAGCCCGAATGGTACATGACTTACTTCCATCCGACCAGCAAATTGATTTACTCAATGTCGCATTCGAGAATCCAAGGTCAATAAATGCTGCAAAGAATGCTGCGAATCAAAGAAAGCCAAAGAATCAAACTGCTCAATCCAAATTTGAAGACCAAGATTTGGATAACCAACTAGACGCTTTAATCAATTTATCCCATTACGAACTATGTCCGGACAGAGCTACGGGGAGGAAAGCTTTCCGAGAACTACAAAATGTATGTCCGGGGCGGATTTGGAGGTTTGTTGCAGTATGTATCCCATGTATCATCACGACAATGATTTACTAATCATTTCAAGGTTGATGTGCCATATTCGGAAACAGTTTCTCATAGAGCAAAGGTTGTCAGTCTCATCGACCCTCACAACACAGAAATGGACCTTTCAATTGCCTATGCTCTTTATTTCGCTTCAAGGGGGATTGGTATGGCAACCACGGGGCAGGACCAAAGTTCAAAATTATACTCAACTCCAGCTCGTATTCTTCTTTCTGGGCTCGGAGCAGATGAATTATTCGGTGGGTACACACGACATTCTACAGCTTTCAGACGAAATGGGTATCCTGCTCTTATTGATGAGCTAGAGCTGGACGTCAACCGACTTGGAAAACGAAATCTGGGCCGTGACGATCGAGTCATATCACAATGGGGTCGTGAAGCACGATTTCCGTTTCTGGAGGAATCACTGGTCAAGTGGGCAGTTGAGTGTCCGGTCTGGGAGAAATGCGGTTTTCAAGAACATCCTCCTGTAACACCGGATTTCCCAAAAGTCGATCCCGAGAAGAAAGTCCTCCGATTGCTAGCATATGATCTAGGAATGCACTCCGTTGCAGTAGAGAAAAAGCGAGCTGTAAGTCTACCCTTCTTTTGTTCAAACTTGGACTGATATAGTAGATACAATTCGGTGCCAGAACCGCGAAGATGGAAGTTGGAAGGACAAAAGCAAAAGGGACACAGGTTATATCTTGAGTTCTTGTATAGTCCTTAGACTATTCTGGCAGTGATGATTATCAGATACTACTGAATCGTTTCCAGGTACCAACGGGAGTTTCACAAGACTTCTTTTATGTGTTTCTGCTACCACAGAAACCTCTAAGTTGTTGAGTGCCGTTGGATCATACTTGGTTCTTTTATGAAGTAGTAAAGGCAAGTCTGAGCCAGGTCAAACGAGTTGCCTATTTGGTCTCTTGTTTGAAGTATAGCTTAAGTGCTATCTAGAAATTCTACTCGTTAACCCAGACGTGCCTTAGAGCCCTTTGGAATATAAAGTAGAGTAGTAAATATTCAATAGCAAATTTTGAATTGCTGTCAGTTTGATATCTTGATTCTGGCGAGTATTTCGTGGTTATTCTTAGCTTTTACTACATGACCACTTTGGGTGTCCTGTAGCCAGCTATCTCAACTACTTTTGACTCTTTCTGTCGTGAAAGACAAGCAAAATAAAGGTTATTAATTCCTCTACTCCACCCGTGTTATTAATTTGTTCAGAGCAAATGAGATAATAGGATCAGGTAGATAATCATCGCACATCATTTTATCGCACTTTACTACGTCTTGCGGGAAAACCACCGTTAATGGAATAATAAAACCAAAGCAACATACCTATCTCAAAGATACAAAACTCTGTGTGTAGTTGAATAATTCCGGTGGCATATATATTAATAGCAAACCAAAATAGAAGCGGGCGCCACTTTTCCGTGATCGACGCCCAGCCGAAGCATGGGAACCACAGGCTGAAAGTCACCTAAATGAAACGGTCGTATGGGGGATTGAGCCGCCACACAAGTTCACAACATCCATCCAACAACCATCTTTACCTCGACTACTTCTCCTCGACATCGAGTCTCGATATACGAAGCGATTCTTTGGATATCGAAGCGTGCAGGAAGTTTGACGGAAGGAAAGCCTGACGTGACGCTGGCTGTGCCGACTTGTGCTCGCTGAGCTCGCGGATACGGGCGACGGAAGTTCTCGACAACGTCATACGCCCATCCACTCGGACCTAAAGTTCCCATCACCAACCCTACCTGCCTGCCTTGCCTTGCCCCCATTCCTTTTTCCGTCCACCCGTCAAGATGGTTCTCGAAATTCCTCGGAGACGGTTCATGCGATCCATCAACAGCAAGTACATTTATGGCAGAGTTGTGAGTGTCCCTCTCGAAGCAAGCGGGTCGTCCGATGGCGTGGATGGTGTCACTTTGCGACGATGGACTTTTTGGTGCCTGGCGAGAGAGTTTTGATTCCGGAGTTTGGTTGCTGATTTGTTGTTGCTGGATAGCCTTTAGTACATCTTCTTGCTTTCCTTTTAGAGTTGACCATGGTTGCGAGATTGGTTGCGAAGTTCAACGGCTATTATGCTGATAGACCTGGTTTGTTCCCCTCTCGTCTTTGCGGTGCGATTTCTAACGTGTGACCAGTTCTCACGATGATGATAACCAATGCGGTTCTGGGAGGAATCGCAGATACTGTAGCCCAATCTATAACAGCCATCCGCTTGGCTGCTTTGCGCAAACCCGGTGGGATCACCAAGGACGATGCGATGGCTATCGAGATCCACGAGTTGGACCGGAAGAATCCTTTCCATGAGCGGGATCTGATTCCTGATTCGAAAGCTGCGATTTTACCCCCGCCGTTTGACTTTGAACGATTGACGAGGTTTATGGCGTATGGATTTTTGATGGCGCCGGTGCAGTTCAAGTGGTTCCAGTTCTTATCGAGGGCGTTTCCTATCACGAAGACGAGTAGTCTTGGGCCGGCGATGAAGATGGTGGCTTTTGATCAGTTGATCTTTGCGCCTGTTGGTTAGTACATTTCTTATTGGTGTTTGGGGTGGGAACTAATATGTGTAGGGATTGCTACGTTCTTTACGGCTATGACAGTTGCAGAAGGTGGTGGACGACGTGCTGTGTCGAGTAAGCTTCGTGAGATGTACTTGCCAACCCTCAAGGCCAATTTTATGGTTTGGCCTCTGGTACAAATCATCAACTTTCGAATCATGCCCATTCAATTCCAATTGGTAAGTTATGTTCATCGTCCTTGATAATGCCGATATCTAATTCGGAATAGCCATTTGTATCAACCGTTGGTATCGCCTGGACCGCATACTTGTCGCTATCCAACGCAGCTGAAGAAGGCGAAGCTCGGTCAGCTCCCCAATCGCCTAACATCCGCTTGTTGTAATTCTTTTTAGGTCAAGGCATGGAGGGGATTAGATAAGACAAAGAGGACAGACAGCAATGGACCAATGCCCTCTTTTTTGGAATGAATAGTATAGGATTCAGCATTTGGGAAATCAGGCGTTAGATGCATTTGACTTTGGGAATATCACACAATTCCTGCTACAGTATACAGATATGGACGTTTTCTTCATGGGCATTTTCATTGCGCATGTATATCTCCTATTGAAATTGACTAGGGATGGCGTTTGGGTTTATATCAAGTCGATGATGGTTGTTTTTTTCTTTTTTGGTTTTGTGGGATTTGTATTGAACTACTTTGTAGATGGTCTGAAGAACTGCAGGTAGTTCATCGCAGCTTGCCAGGATCCGAAATAGCTTCATTATGCAACAAGCTTGAGAGCCACGGGATCAAAACTTACCCCCAGCTATTCTTGGCACATGGATAGCTTCAGGTACGAGTACACAGATGTCAAAGTTGGCTCTCGTAGATATCGAGCTAAACGGGAAAGAAAACGCTATTAGATGTAACACCACAAATACAATCCATAGGAATATCACGGCGAAGGGAGTTAGTTATCAGGTCAGGATATGGCCGCTTGGCAGCAGCGTCCCTCCGATGACGCCGAGCGCTCGGTTTTGGAAGCTCACCCCACCACCAAAAGGAGGGGCAACAGCAGGTAGGTAGCCATACAAAACTCAACTCAACCCACGCGGCAAACAACCCTTTCTTTTTGCTGCCAACCCAACCCAGAAACTCAACCATCACTCTTCCAAAACATCCCTCAGTTTCCTCCTACTTAAAGTGTACCACCTTCGATTTCATCAACGCATTACCGGTACTACTTGAAGCCAACATAATTGCGCATCATGTCTCTCTCTAATAAACTTTCCATCACGGATGTTGAGCTTAAGGATAAGCGGGTGCTTATTAGGGTGTGTATCTACTTTCTATCATTATATGACTGCTATGAAGAGCTAGAGATGCAAAGAATGAAATGCTAATATCTGGGAATAACAGGTCGACTTCAACGTCCCCCTCGACGCCGAAAAAAACGTCACCAACACCCAACGAATCGCCGGCGCCGTGCCAACCATCAAATACGCCATCGACCACGGTGCCAAAGCCGTGATCCTCATGTCGCACCTCGGCCGTCCGGATGGCAAGGTCAACGCGAAGTTCTCGTTGAAGCCTGTCTTGCCTGAGCTTGAGAAGCTCCTGGGGAAGAGTGTGGAGTTTGCGCCGGATTGTGTGGGTAAGGAGGTTGAGGAGATGGTTAATAAGGCTTCTGGTGGGCAGGTGGTTCTTCTGGAGAATTTGAGATTCCATGCGGCGGAGGAGGGGAGCTCCAAGGATGCGGAGGGGAAGAAGGTTAAGGCTGGTAAGGAGGAGGTGGAGGCTTTTAGGAAGGGATTGACGGCTTTGGGGGATATTTATATTAGTGGGTTATCCTTTTCTTTTACTTTCCTCGCTTTGATGTTTTTGAATGAGAGGGGTCGGAAGAATGGGATGGATACTAATGGGATGAATAGACGATGCTTTTGGAACTGCACACCGTGCTCACAGTTCCATGGTCGGTGTCGACCTCCCACAAAAGGCTTCTGGTTTCCTCATGAAGAAGGAACTCGAGTACTTTGCCAAAGCCCTCGAGTCCCCTCAACGTCCTTTCCTCGCTATCCTCGGAGGTGCCAAGGTCTCCGACAAGATCCAACTCATCGACAACTTATTGGGCAAAGTCGATAGCTTGATCATTTGCGGCGGAATGGCTTTCACATTCAAAAAGACCCTCGAGAACGTCAAGATTGGTAACAGTCTCTTTGACGAGGCCGGAAGCAAGACGGTCGGTGATCTCGTCGCAAAGGCCAAGAAGAACAATGTCGAAATCGTTCTTCCAGTTGACTACATCACCGCTGATAACTTCGCCAAAGACGCCAAGACCGGAACTGCTACCGACGAGGAGGGTATCCCAGATGGATGGATGGGTCTCGATTGCGGAGAGAAGAGTATCGAACTCTACAAGACGGCCATCAGCAAAGCCAAGACCATCCTCTGGAACGGACCTCCAGGTGTCTTTGAGTTTGAAGCTTTTGCAAAGGGTACCAAAGCTACTCTCGACGCCGCCGTTGATGCCGCACAGAATGGAAAGATTGTCATCATTGGAGGTGGTGATACTGCGACCGTGGCTGCGAAGTACAAGGTTGAGGATAAGCTTAGCCATGTTTCGACCGGTGGTGGGGCTTCCCTTGAGTTGCTGGAGGGTAAGGAGTTACCTGGTGTTACTGCTCTTTCGAGTAAGTAAATTTTCTTCTTCTTCTTCGTTTCTTTTGGACGGATGGAGGGATGGATGGATGGATGGATGGATGTGGGGAAAGGAATGGGAAGGAAGGCTTTGATACGAATACAAATACAAATACCAACTCCTATTCAAGGTCGTCGGAGTAGGGCTAGTTTGTAGGGAGGGGATGATATTGCTGGTTCACGGATCGTGGTTGGTACGTAGTTTTATAGCAGATTGTGAAATTAAATATGGCCTTTTTTGAAACATTGGTACGTGGGGTTTGTGGGGTGTTTGTTTGTGATTTGTGTGGTTTTATTTGGTTGGTGTTTCATTCATGGAGCTAGTACCTATCCCCATCTTCTCTTTGAAGATGAAGATGACGATGGATGGATATCTTTTGGTATCCGACCAGAACAGACCAGACCAGACCAGATCCGGTTCCACAGACTGGTTCCGCAGACTCGAATCTTCCCATACACTCACTCACTCACTCACGAACCATTCATCCCTTCCATTCCACGTTTTTTTATTTCATGCCATTCATTAGAGTATTTTCCGCATTTCTCCTTGTGGTATGGAATAGACTACTTTGATGAACCCCCGATCGATCCGATACCCTGGAATCTCAACCTCGACATTAACATTAACGTTTCTTGCTGGCTTCGACTTTCTTGAGTTCTTCCCTGATTGAAGGAGGGGGGTTAGTGTTTATTTTATTTTATTTTATTGTGTTATGTTTGCTGGGATCTTTTTTAGGGACGGATTTTGTTGGTGGGGAGGGAGGGGGTATGTAGGAGGGGCGATGGGATGGGGTGTGAGGAGCTTGAGGGAGATGGGAAGGATATGGG
>LT855410.1:3930001-3976247 GCA_900184765.1 Hymenoscyphus fraxineus
TTACTTCTCTCTTACTAGGTAAATAAAAGAATATAGTACTAAATAAAGGATAAGCTTATAAAAAGGATATCTAATCCTACTAATCTATTATAGGATCGGAGAACTACGCTATTATACTTACTTACCTAGATATCTTATTTACTATCTCTATATTATTAAAATTCCTAATTAATCTATTATAATACTATATATATACTATAAGGTATTTACTCTACTATCTATATAGTATAAAGTACCTAGCGATTATTTATAGTAGAACTAAGCTATTTAATTAGGAGTTATAGTTAGAAGGTTTTATAAATATAAACTATAATAGCTATTCTTATTTAAGTAAATCTACGTCTAGGTATCTCTTTAAGCTTAGTAAAGGTATTATTTTATATTAATCGAAAAAGTAATTATATACTACTTTATACTCTATTAAATCGGAGTTTTATAGTATTATAGAGGTACTTAAGAAGACTATCTAGCTACGTTATCTTCTTAAATAACTTAGATATAATAAACTAGACGTATAATAAGTATAACTATTTAGCGACTATTAAGGGGCTCTCTAAATCGCTAAAAACCTAGAATTATACTAACGTATAAAACACTTTGTTTATAACTACTATTTTATTAGAGAGTAAGTAAACAAAGGTATTATAGATTTATTCTATATACTAAGTACTAAGATACTAGCGGACGGTTTAACTAAGGGTCTAGTAGAACTAAAACATAAGGCTTTTATAAAGCTACTAGGGCTATTAGAACTTCCGAATTAGATAAGTTAAATTACTAGATAAAGAGTTTTTAATAAGGCTATTATATACTCTAAATAGGGGGTATATTAGTAGACTAATATTCCGAGTCTACTATTTATACCTTAGGTTATATTAGACCTACCTAGGGGCTAGCCCTAGGTATCTAATATACCCTTAAAATCTATACCTAGCTCTCTTTTCTCTTTAGTTACGTAATTATATATTTCGAATACTCCTTATTATTAATTCCTAAGTACTATTCCATATAAACCTCTAATAAAGGCTAATCCCGAGAAGTTTCCGAAAGCTTTTCGAAGACTTTCTAAATTAGTAATAGGAATACCCCGAAAAGCCTTCGAAAAGCCTTCGAGAAAACTATTACTAGTTCGTTAACTATTATAATTCTTAATATCTATTACCGTAGTAAATTATTCTTAAGGTATATTAGTAAATATAGTAGGAGGGGTAGGGTTGTTAATTTAGATCTAATTATTATAAATTACGATTAATTAGTAAATTAAGCGTTTAGAGGTATAATAAATTAGGTGTAATTTTTTTACGTTACGTAACCCTAGAACCGGGATATCCTAATAATCCGGTGGGCTAACGGCGTACGCCATATCCCCCCCGCTATAAATAGCCTTAACTCCACTTAACTACCTACCTACGCTACTACTACTATACGCTCCTATAATACCTAAGGTTAGTTATAATACTAACGTCTAGGGAGAGTTTAGTAAGATATCGGAAGTAGGAGTTAATAACCGAGCTAAAGTACTATAGAAATATAACTACTACCTCTAAAAGCTTATAGAGAACGTTATATTATTCAAGGCCTACCTCCTTAAGTATAAGCCCTATTAATCTATAATAAAGTAACTCGAACGAGATAACTTAGTTACTATAGTAGTTAGTATACCCTTAAATTAATAAACTATACTCTTAGTAACTTTAAAGATAATAGTACTTTAAAAGAAGGATATAAATATAAAGTTAGCTATAGCTCTTTATATAAGTAGCCTAGCTTTTCGCTCCTTTAAGGAGGTTTATATAAAGCACTTTTTATAAGTACTTTCGTACTATACTTAGACTCTACTATACCGCTAGGAATATATAACTACGCACCTTAATAAAGCGTATAATAAAGTTAAAGTAGCTATTAATAACTCTATTAAAGGCGCGATAACTACGGGTTAGAAATTATACTTTATCCTAGACGAATCTACCGACTATCGATTACGCTATATTATTAACCTCTCGATTATCCTTAAGCCCTTTAGGTCCTTCTTTCTTATAAATAAAGACTCGAAAGATATAAAGCTAGGAGTAACGTACTTTTATAATTAGTTTTAGGAATAAACCCTTATATATATAGGTAGAGATCTATCTAAGCTAGGATTAATAACTACCGATACTTACGTAACTATATAAAGTTTTTAGAGCTACTATAAGGCGGTTTCTAAGCTTTAATATATTATCTTTACGCCCTATAATTCTTATAGTCTTTAACTTTTAATTAAGGATTTATACTAGGTTTATTATTATACGAATACTAAGTAAATACTCGGTATAAGTTGTAGTACGTGTAACCGTGGCCTAGCTACGCTAGCGCCTTAGTACTACTATATAATAGCGGACACCTATAGACCTTTACTCGGTATATATATCTAAATAGTTAATACAATACTATTCTATTTATATTAATACTTTGTCTAGACTCTCTATTAGAGTTAAACTAATACTAATTAGTAAGCGCGTATAGATTAGATAACTCTATACAAACAAGTATTATACGCTATAGTTCTACTACCGCGTTAAAGTTATATTTAAGCCGTTAAGAGTATAGTTCCTAAATATATAGATACTTAGCCTAATAGTTCTACTATTTTATAACGAGTTATCTAGTATTTAGGATTAAATTATACTACTATAATAGGATACCTCTAGCTTAATAGTTCTACTATTTTATAATAGAAGTATCTAGAATTATAACTATAATAGGATACTCGGCCTAATAGTTCTACTATTTTATAACGAACTATCTAGAATTATAAAGATCTAACTATACGTTATTAGATACCTTTATCTCTTAACATTAGTTATAATACTAGTATTAAGATTCCTACTAAAATACTAAAAATAATAAGTACGAATTTACTTAGATTTACAAGCGACTACCTATAACTTAAGACGAAGCAAGTAAATACAAGATCCCTAATAAGGCTTATATAAATATAATAATACTTCGCTAGTACCTTCTACTATATACACTTCTATCCTAGATAATAAGATCTATAGAAATTTAGAATTTAATAGAAGTTATACTAAAGTTTAAGATATATCGGATATAGATAAGTCGGCTAGTAGGGCTACTAAGGACAAAGGCGGAGCAGACAATATAGTAAAGGCTACAATTACAAAGGGAGGACTTACGCTAGTAACGATTATTACTTATAAGTTAACTAAATACTAGGATAGTATTAAAGACGATAATAATTTGTTCTTTAAATTTATAGAGGACTTTAAATCATAGACTCTTAAAGAGTAGACTAGTATAACTACTAGTTATATAGGACAGTTAATTCGAACTTTACACTCTCGTAGAGTTAATATTCTATACTATAAGGGGGAATTAAATAGCAAGGCTTTATATAATACGATATAGGTCGGTAAACTATAGGCCTAGTTCTATAAGGAGATCTAAAAGCTTAATAGACAAAAGAAGATTAAGTTAACTTACCTTTAAGAATAATTAGTAGATAAGGAATAGTTAAGAGGTCTTAATATAATAAGAGTTAAGGCGGATATCGAACTATTATAACTAGACTCTCCTATATACCGAAAGATAGGGTTGTTCGGTATTACTAGATATAGAGGACCTAATTCTATTAAATTAGGTAAGTCTATACTAGTACCTCCTACTTTAATAACTAAAGGTAATATAACTAGACTACTAGGTTTAGCGAGACAAATGGCGAGTCTTTTAGTAAAACCTACCGGGGAGTTAAGACCTACTAGAGGGTTTTTACTAGCCGGAACAAGACTTACTAGAGGTTTTATACTACCTTTACTAGGAACGAATCTAAAGAATATCTAGAGCCGTACGAGCTATACTTTTAAGAGTACTATACTATAGAATACTAATCCGAATAGGAGTTAAACCTAAGGTATATAGCCTAGATAGTAATTTAGTAGACTACTACTACTACTTCTACTACTAAAGTAACTAGTACTAGTTTAACAATTACTAGTTCCTTTAGGATTCTAACCTAGATTCTTTAGTACTAACCCTATTCGACTACTACTAACTTTAGTAGCCTCTATAGATAGATTAGTACTATAGGTAATAATAAAGGTATATATAACGAATATAAAGTATAGTAGTTCGTTAAATATATTTATATATAAATTAAATATCTTTTATAAGACAGTAGAACGTTATAGTATTAAGAATAATAGTCTTATAAAGGTATTTTCTATTATACTAAAAGGAGACGCTATAGACTATTATTATTAATAACTCTCTAGATAACCTATTACTTTTATAGATATAGTATAAGCTCTTTAGAACTATTTTAAAGACAGTAATTATAAGAGATTTATCTAGGACAAATAGGAGAAATATACCCTTAAATATATTAAAGCTAAATACCCTAAGAAGTCTACTTCGAAGTACTTTAAGATATTACTTAATAAAATATAAGAGTTACGCTACGGATTAAATAGACTACTTTAAAAAAATAAGAACTTTTATAATAATATCCTTTAAACAACTTATAATAATATTAAATACTCTACTATTATTACGAACGCGCTACCTATAATTACTTCTCTAATTTTAATAATATAATCCTTTATTAACTAGTATAAATATATTAATAGTACTATATACAGGGATATAGAATAGGCGGAAGGTATATATACTACGAGACTAGTAGTAGGATCTATAAAGGTACTAAGCTTTTTATTAAAGGTACTAAAGACTTTTACTATAAAGCTAAAAGTTCTATAAGTTCTTTATACGGACTATATATATTATAAGGCTACTATTACTAACTTTTAGAATACGTATAATAAGAAGTGTTATATTTATAAGAAGGTTAGTTATTAGTTTACGAACTACTTAAAATTAAAGTAAAAGGCCGTAAAGGAGAAGTAGCGAGAACGGTATAAGAGAAAGTATATTAGAGATAATAAGAAGAATATCGATTATAATAAATAATATTATATTTTTATTATAAGCGTAGAAGGAATAGAAGATAAATATCGAGCTACTAAGACGTTATTTATTATAAAGATTAACGAATCGTTGTCTAATAATAATAGTACGTTATTAAAGTCGTTAGATTCTAATAATAATAATACGCTAGTATAGATAGGATTAATAGAAAGCTATAATATTACAGAATTACTTAATAACAGGGAAGTTAAGTAGCTTGTTAACTACTTAAATAATATATCTTACCTATACTAGATAGGGTTCGAATCTACTAAACCATTAAAAGTACTATTAACTAGTAAGAAGTTAACTCTAAATAAGCGCTAGGGACCTAAGTACTTTTATAGTATATTAATCGATATAGGAGTTGTAATTTATAACTTCGTAGAATACAATTAATATAAGGTATACAACGCTATTTATACTTTACTACTTAAGCTAAGTATAATTACTATTTAATTCGGTATTAGTAAATCTACTACAATAGGCGTTATAACAATAGATACCCCTCTTAGACGAATTAACTTTAATATCTTTAAGATCGAGTTACTGTTTATATTATACTTATAGGAGTTAGATAGATATAAGGCTAAATTCGATAACCTAATAAATTTTATAGTATACTAGGATAAGAGAAAGATTCCTGTTATACGTCGATTAGAACACCCTTTTATAGTATAGGGACAGGCTCTATATAACTTTCTAGAATAATACCTAAGAACGCTAATAGAGACTAAATTAAGACGACTCTACAAGCGATTTAGCTACTTATCTATTCCTAAATTATAGTAAGTACTAGAGTAAGCCGGATATAAGGTAGATTTAGATATACTTTAGAAGTTAATAAAGTTTTATAACTACTACTAGAAATATAAACAATTACTATATAGATTCCGCTTTACTTTAAAGGAAGATAAGGACTTTAACTATATTATTTATATAGATATCTTCTTTATATCGAATAAGCCGGTTCTTTATATAGTTAATAAAGCTACAGGTTAGAATACTATATATTAGTTAAAAAACATATTAGTAAAACATACCTAGGAGATAATAAGTAAATATTAGATTTATATACTCCTAGGGCCTATAAATATACTTGTTATAGATACTAGTAAAAACTTTACTTCTAAAGAGTTTACCTTATATATAAATACTCTTAGTATTAAGGTTAAGGCTATTCCTATTAAAGCCTATAATTCTATTAGACTAGTTAAATAATACTATAGTCTACTTTAACGTACCTACGACATTTTACTTAAGGAGATTCCGGATTTACCTAAGGACGTTATACTCTAAATAGCTATAAAAGCCTTAAACGATACCGTAGAACCCGATAGACTCGTGCTAACTCTACTAGTTTTCGGGGTATATCTAAAGATAGTAGACTATAAGATACTATTAACAATAGTTACTTAGTATTCTACTATACTTACAAAGGTAATAACAGAGGTACGTAAGATTAAAGTAAAGAGATAGGTTAATAAGGTACTTAATACTAGAAATGAACCTACGAATATAATTAAGGATTTACCTCTTAGTTTAGAGGTTTAAGTTTAGCGTAAATATAATAAGTAGTAAGGACTATATATCTTATAAGGATAAAATAATAAGGATATAATTGTTAAAATTAATAATAAACCTATTAAGTTTCGATCTATAGTTATTAAACTAAGATACGTAGACTAGGACGCTACTAAACTCGAAGACTCTCCTATCGAACCTAGTAATATTATAAAGTACTCTAAAAACTATAGATCTAATAATAATTTAGATTAGCCTAAGGGAGATCTATTACTATAAAAGCGTGGCTATAGAAGACTACGAAAGACTATAATCACTTATTATATAGAGGTATATTTAGGGGACAAGGATACCGAGTACTCTATATTCTTTATATAGGACGGAGAAGTTTATCTAGTATTTAACGACTTATAGTTTAATAACTTATAATAAATCGAGATAGACGGATTAACTAATAATAGAGTATTTAAAGTTATAACTTCCGATTAACTACTAAAGGATACTCGTATATTTAGTTCTCGATTTATTAATACTATTAAAAACAAGGGTACTTCAGAGGTATTTAAGAAGTCTCGACTCGTAGTAAAAGCTTTTAATAATAATAGAAAGAAGTTAGTCCTAATATAATCGCTAACGATTTAGCGTATTAGTATAAGAGTTATAGTTATACTTGCTATAACTATAGGCTTTCTAGTTAAGCTTTAGCTATATAACGTAGTATAGGCGTATACTTAGTCTATTATAAAGCTTAACTACCTATTCTTTATACGAGGACTAAAGGGTATTCCGAAGTAGGAGAACCTATACTTTAAGATTATTAAGCTATTATATAGTATTCTAGAGTTAGGTAATTACTAGTATAATACGTATCTTAAGTNCTATCTCCTATACGTTAATAAAGGAGAGAAGGGAGTATTACGTAAGGGAGATTCCTAGGGTATTTTAGGACTTTAAACTAATAATACTTTACTTCTAGGTAATAAGGTATTCGCGAACAAGGAAAAGAACAAATCCGTAGTATTTAAATCTAAACTAATTAAGGAGTTAAGTATTAATAAACTACTAAAATTTAATAGTATAAAGATTACTCTTAGTACTAATAAGTTAATTACGATTACCTACGATTATAGCGAACGAGTATAATTAATTAGTAATAAGAACAGTGATTTAATAAGCGCTCGGGGAGTTATACGTAAGGATTATACTATAAAGGACTAATATATTACTTAGCGAGCTCTAGGTATATATATAGTAATAGTATACTAGCCCGAAGCTACCTTTAACCTAAATATCGTAGTATAAATAATAATACTTAGTAAGTAGGATATTAACGTATTAAATAAGAGACTTTAGTAGTTAAAGGATAATATAAACTAAGGACTTAAATACGTTCCTTTAGACAAGGATTCGCTTAAACTTATACTGTTTATTAACACTTCTTTTATAAACCTAACGGACTTAAGTTTATAGATCGGATAGGTTTTATACTTAGCGGATAAGGATAATAACGCTAATATTTTATACTAGAGTTTTATAAAATATAGACGAATTACTAGAAGTATACTTACTTTCGAATTATACGCTTTAAGCGGAGGTTTTAATACCGCCGGAGTAATTAAATCGATAATTAAGGCTATTCTTAGACGTAATATTAAACTTACTATTTATATAGATTTAAAGTCAATTTACAAATACCTTATAAAACTTAGTACTACTAAGGAGAAGCGTCTTATAATTAACGTAATAGCTCTACAATAAGTATACGAACGATAAGAAATCTATAATATCGTATGGATTAAAGGAGATTCGAATCCTACCGACGCTATAACTAAATTAAAGCCCTACTAGGCGCTTACGAAATTAATCGATTCGAATAAGATCGATATTATAATTAAGGAGTAGGTTGAACGTAATAATAAGGATAATAGATCTAATAATAATAAGAATTAAGTAAGGGATAAACGATTCTAATTAGACAAGGGATACGGTACGGAATAGAATAGATTTTAGTTTAGACGATTAGTTATTTTAGTACTAAGTATTTACTTCTCTTTTTAAGAGTAAATCTAGTATTGTTATACGAATACTAAGTAAATACTCGGTATAAGTTATAGTACGTATAACCGTAGCCTAGCTACGCTAGCGCCTTAGTACTACTATATAATAGTAGACACCTATAGACCTTTACTCGGTATATATATCTGAATAGTTAATACGATACTATCCCATTTATATTAACACTTTGTCTAGACTCTCTATTAGAGTTAAACTAATAAGGTTAAATACTTTACGCTAATAATCGAAAAAGCCTAATTAATCGCTCGCGGATTCTATAAGTCTAAGAAATAATACGCTATTCTATAAGAGTATTAAACTACGATTTATAATAAAGAGATAGTACTTATTCTATCCGTTATTACTTACTAGGGTACGTAATATAATCTTTGTTAGTCTATTATAAAGAATAAGGAGGTACTTAAGAAGTAGTTAATTCGTAAAAACGTTAGAGTAAGTAAAAAGTTTATAATTAAGGACACTATTTAGAAGGACTTCTTTTAGTAATTACTTTTACAACTTTAACAAATATTATAACCTATCTACGAGGTATAACGATTCTCTAAACGTAATAGAGCTTCCTTAGATAAGGTTATTCTATAATAAGATAATATTTGTCGCTAGCTTAAGACTATAATTCCTTTTACGCTAGTCCTTCGCAACTTCCTTAATAACAAGTTTACGAAACAATATAATACGTAGGTCCTCGACGTCTATATAGTTATATAATACCTCCTCCCTTCGAATCGTAACCTAGTATATACTACGAAATATAAGAAAACAATATTAGATTAGTTATTTAAGAGGTGTAAAACCTAGGATTAAAAGCGTTATATATAACAAAGCTTCTATACCTTTTATAATAAGAGGGATAGAATAGAGTTACCCTCGGCTTAGCTTTAAGAAGATAATCCTATTACTTTTTAAAGTACTTTCCTTTCCTTTAATAGTTATAGAGATCTTATACTTATTATAATTATAATCTTCGAGACTCCTATTAATTCGGTTCTATCTAAGAGGGCGTTTAGTTATATAGGATTAATTACAAGTACTTTACGAAATCGCCTTAAGGTAGAATAAGCTAGTAAGTTAATCTTTATTTATATAAACTAGCGTATATTAGATTAGAATCCTACTTTCCTTAACTTCTCTAAGTACTTAGAAGATAGACTCGTTAAACTCGAGCGTACTCTTATTTAAATAGAAGAAAAAGATAATAACGATAATAGTAAAATTAAGCTAGACTCGAGTAATAACAAGGAAGATTAGTTATACTAGTAGTTCTATAAATTAAGTATATATTTATATATATTTTTAGTAGTCTTTCTAGTAAAAATAGTCTACTTTTACTCCTTCTAATTACTATATAATTATATACTAAGATCTAAATTTAGAGGCTAAATCTTAAATTAGGCTAATTTATAAGGTTTTTAATTAATTCTAAGTTATCTAAATTTAGATTTAACAACCCTAAGGAGGGGCTTATAAACCTATCTCGTAGGCTTCGAGCTACTTAGGATAGTTAGTAGTTTATAATAAAAGTCTTCTTATTTTATATAAAATATTATAGTTACTCTTTTTCTATTTAAAGACTTATAGAAAGCTAATTTCTAAGTAGTTAAAAAGTAATCTTTTAACTTTTATTATTTTAAGTAAAAAAAATAAGATATATTTAATATTTTATTTCCTTAATAATTTAAACCTAGATATAATAATAATATATATTAGATTAATATAATAAATATTCTAATATATTATTCTATAATTCTAATATTAATTATTAAAAAGAGAATAATATTAATATTTTATATTTAAAATTAATATATTTTAGAATGTTTTTAGTATTCTAAGTAGTAAGAGTTTTAGAAATAAGAAATAAACTACTATTAATATAAAAGAACTTTACTAGATTAATATTTTAATATTAATATAAAATAAGAATATTATTATTATAAGAATAAAAAGAATAATAAAAATAGTTAATTTAATATTAGGTATTATTTAATAGTACTATCTTTCTTATTAATTTCTATTTTATTTAAGTAATCTCCTTATTACTTACTAGTATAATACTTATATAACCTACTTTAACTTTATAAGTATAATATATATTTCGTTTTTAAATAAAATTAAGCTAAATATAGAATTAAATAGTAGTATATTAAATAGTAGTATTCTAGTTAAATTTAAAGCGTTTTACATGTTTCTTTTAACAACTCTAGTGTCTGGAAGGGGTAATAAAGTAATCGTAAGAACGTGCATTGACTTAACTTGATAGTCCCCACTACCATATCCACTAACATGCACTGATGTTAGTGGATGCACTGGTTAGTATGGTAAATATGTTGTGTATCTAAGGCTAGTAATCAAAACCCATGGGCCACAAGGTGGCGTCGTACCTCTTCTCGCTCTTGTACCACGTCTGAATACCATTGGTGGAATATAAATCATCCGATATATTCCCCAAATAACCTCTCTCCTCAGCGCAATCCATTATTATCATCACGCAACTACTCCAAGAGCATCAAATGTCATCTCTAGATTATCTCCCAGGCTCGAAGATCTTCCTCACATTACACAGGCTCACCACATTCCTTGAAAATGCTCTACAACAACTCGAAGGGTTCAAAACAGAGGGGGAAGCCGCTTTGCGGGGAGCTCGGGAGCTCAACTTGCTTCAAGATATGATGACAAAGGTTCTATCTGAAATTGAGGACGCAATGAAAATTGGACGCTTGCGAGATGAGAACAGCTTTGGTCTTCTAAAGCTTATTGTCAAAGCACGAGAGGGCATTGAGCGGATATTCGAGAGGATTGGAGGAGATAGCGAGCTCATGACAGCGGCGGATGCTATTTCCGATCAAGAGCTGGAAAGAATGAGGGAGAACTTAAAGTTGGTTGACACTTTGCCAGAGATGTTGCTTAGTTTACAGAAAGCATTGTCTGAACTGCCCGCCCATACTAGTATTGTACTACCACCGCTTCCAAAGGCTAGAGGATCAGACTCGGATGCCGCGAGGTATTCGTATAGCGCCTTACCGGCTGATCATATCAGATTGGTCAAGTTAATAAGCCGAGGCGAGCTCGAAGATGCCTTGGAGCTCTCTTTCGCGGTCGTGCCGCTAGACGAAAATCCACGATACGATGCACTTTCGTACACCTGGGGAAAGTCCTGTCTTGTTTTTCGAACAGTGGAAGAGCTGAATAAAATGGAAAGGGTAAACGTTCCTATTCTCTTAGACGGCAAAGTTCTAGAGATTGGCGAGAATCTATATCGATTTCTTTCTCGATGGCAGCAAGCATTGAGTATCGACCAAGACGATGAGCGTGTTGTCCGTGCAGAATCGGCGGGTCTTGCTCGTCCAGAATACATGTGGATCGATGCAGTCTGTATCAATCAAAAGGACAATAGCGAACGAAGCAGTCAAGTCGCTTTGATGGGTCGTATCTATAGTCAGTGCCAGAATACCTATGCCTGGCTTGGAGAGGAAGATTCCTTCTCTAGAATTGCCCTCAAGACGCTGGCGAATATCAATGGATTAATCGGCAAATTTGATGCGCTAGAATCGCAAAAGTACAAACCACGAGAGATTTGCGAGATGCTGGGGCTTCCCGCGATTGAGTCCTGGACTTGGATATGTGTTTTCGCCTTCCTAAATCGAGCATGGTTCAGGCGAAGCTGGATTATTCAAGAAGTAGCTCTAGCTCCTCACGTCAAAGTGCAATGCGGGTCCTTCTGTTTTCCGTGGAAAGGTCTCACAAATGCCAGAGGATTCATCCTCAAGAGCGGACTGGGCAATGAGTTAGACGCTTACGCTGGAATGGAACTCTATGGTCCTGGGCACAAATTGCGTTGGAGTCAAGATGCCCATGGAGACGAGGATGCAGCGCCAGAACTTGTTTTACAAGAAATTGAGCGACCGCTCTCTCTGAGAAGATTGGTTTGGGACGAAAAGTACGACATGTTCTCTGTCGACACCTACCTCAGAATCATGGCATACATCAGAAACTCTGACTTCAAACTCCTTTTACACGATTATGGGAATGCCGAGGGCCTCGAGGAGTATTCCATGACTCTTTCCACCACTATTCTTAAACTTTTTCAATATGCGCGCGTCACCAATTGTTTTGACCCACGAAATTAAATCTATTCATTCATCTATCTGTCAGAAAAAATAGCTTTTCAGAACGAGGTAGTCCACCCCCTCCGTAGACCTTTGAAGGCTAACTACGACCTACAAACGGAGGACGTCTTTCTCGATGCTGCTTGGCACATCTTGCTGAGCGGTCAGGATCTCAAAATCCTTTCCTTCATCGAACCAGAGCCTAGAAAACATGAATTTCAAAAGGTTCGCAAGATCACTCCAGCTCTACAATCCTGGGTTCCGGATTGGAACATCTTATCCCGTTCAAACGCGCTGCAGACTGTTCTCCAAGCATGTTCAACCGACTGGTCCTCAGCAGGCCATGAGCTGTGGAATGTACCTTTGAACCCGTTAATGCTCTATCAACCTGAGCTTCCCGTTAAAGCAGGGCTTATTGGCATAGTTGATGCAGTTGCCATTGAAGGGGATTTTCTCAGCGACTGTGAACTCGCCAGTGAGCTTCCAATGGAATATAACTGGCACAATCCGCCTCAAAACTTACCCGAAGTCTTCTGGCGAACTCTCATTCTTGACATAGCGGGCAATAAATGTCCCTCGCCATTGATATATAGGAGTTCCTTTAACCGTTATAACATCAAATATCTAAAGAAAATATCCAGAGAGTACGCAAACGATAATTACGGCGGCAAGGGCGAGGAACGATGGGTTCGGATGGTCTCTGCGGGAACGAAATTTGAGGATCAGCAAGACAGTGATTTTATTGAAGGTGGGGATGCTCTGGACCTTGAGTTTGAGGATCGTGTAGCAGTCTCTGGACATGCGAGGAAATTGTTCAGAACAGAGAATGGATATTTAGGAATGGGACCTCTGGGGATGCAGAAGGGCGATAGAGCTTTTGTTCTTGCAGGCGCTGATGTACCGTTTATTCTAAGGGAGGATGCTGCAGTTAGTGGAATGTTTAAGACTTTAGGTGAGGCTTATGTTCATGGTATTATGTTTGGAGAGGCACTGGGACGAGATGGGTTTTTATGGGAGGATATCTTGCTTATATGATCTTGGGATAGAACTAGCTGCTCTGACGAAACTCGCAGCACTGTTCAACAGCCCCCTCCATTCATAAATCTGCTCATGCCTAATGATCGGACTTGTACCTGGCGAGGTGCTAGTAAGTATGTCTACTTACATTTAGATATATGTTAAAGTTAATACACATGTCTTTAGTGTGCCTTTATTGATGTTGCTATATATAGCTTTGTACTAGCATACTAGCGTATATTTTGCCTCTTTGGCAGCCCCACTTATACCACTTATTATGCCTCTAGATCCTACTAATTACGTTCTATCTATAGAGCCCCTATATTATGCTATTTACTAACATTCATATTGCTAAAAGTACTAGAAACGGGTACTAAAAGCTAGTAATTACAAAAGATCATATTGTAATACATATTTCGAAGGAATGTTTTTATGCACATTAGGGAAAGAGCTCCCAATTTATTGAGCGAATCAAGAGAACTGAAGGCGTTGAATACACAGCTAACTTTTCATATTGACTCTCCTGACTTTTCTTGGAGAATGCAGTCTTTGAATTACCCTAACCCTAAATCACTTCCTCTGTGCGTGATGGAAACCAAGATGTCGAACAAGTACGTTGCCATGCGAGTGTAGATCGCGATCGTGGTGGTTCTGATCACCAAAATATACTCAAAACTCGATTCAAATAAGAGATGAGCCCAAGACACGTTTGCAATAGGATAGTCGCGCAATCCTATATGCAGAGAATTTGAACTCTAAGTTTACTCTTCAGTGGTCTCTGTGCTTTTCCTTGCAATACATTTGATTTGGACAGGCTTCTTCTGATAAATCATGAAGGTCTTCAAAGAGGTCCAATCCAATCTTTCACCATATTCATGTAGATCAAATGCCCATATGATCCTTGCCATCACGACTTTCATCTCTGCCAATGCGAGGCTCTTTCCAATACAGTTAGAATGACCAATACTGAATGGATTGCTGACCCCGAGATGATCATTATCGAATTTGGCGGGTCGGATGTCTTGCGGAAGCCAGCGTTCTGGAATGAATGCGTCAGGCTCCGCAAAATATCTTTCAGAACGAGACATGGTGTAAGGACGGACTGATATGGAGGTCTATATTCCTGTTAAAAGGTGTTTCTCTCAATTTAGGTCGGCAGTGGGACTTACTTGGGCTGGAACGAATACGCCAGCATACATATCCCCACCTTCTGGAACAATACGAGGCAGACCTCCCGGCACTGGATTCGTGAGACGTAGACCCTCCATGGTTACGGAGTGAAGATATGATAGCTTGCTTGTTGTGGCAATGGAGATGTCCTCTTCATCGGGAAAGCTGCTGCGAATTTCCGAGGTTAACTTGTCCAGCGTGTTTCGATTTTGAACAAGATACAAGAAAGTCCCAGAGAGTGCTGTGGCAGTTGCGTCAGCACCAGCCACGATAAGAATTGCAAGATTAGACTGAGTCTCTCGAAGCGATATTTTGTGGAAATCTATGTTGTCTTCCATGAACGGTGTAACGAAATCTGGTTTGCTAGTTTCGAGGTTTAGACGCCTATTTATCTTTTCATTGGCGTAATCTGAATGCTGGCGTTGCATCTCCATAACACTTTTCGGCAGCAGCTTGAACATTAATGATTCCATTCCAGGATACCACCTGAGAGATATTAGCACTCTGAATTCATTAGATCAGTAACATTAAGAGAACCATGAAACAAGCACATTACCTCGTAGAAGCTGCGTAAACCATACCTTTCAAGAAGTTGTTGAGCGTCTTGACCCAAGGATGGAACTTGCTGTCTTTCAGACAACCAAACGACTCTCCGAGTGACAACTCACCAATTACATCAAATGTATACCAGCTCATCCAGTCTACGAAGTTCACTACGACCCCTGGAACTTCATTGTCAGGGGTCATTGGGAGACTCCTTAGACGATTGATGAGTAAATCTGCGTATGATTCAATAAGAGGTGCTTGACTACGAAGCGCTTTCTCGGTAAACGAGTTCTCAAGTAGCCTTCTGAAACGGGAATGTAAAGTTGGATCGATTGCCGTGACAATGTTTGCGGGCATGTCATCAGGCGCTACAGCAGTGCCAAATAAGACTATGCTTTATACGGGAAGAGATCTTGATTTGTCTACCTTTATACCACACGGGATCTTTGGTGGGATTCTGGTGCCCTACTCGATTCGCGTAGATATCATGCCATGCTTCTTCTTTTGTAAACGAAATTTCGTTCGGAGCTAGGCGAACAACCTCGCCATATTTGCGGTGGATTTCGAGCTGGTCTTTTACCAAGTTTCCTCGGATTAGGGAGACAGTGTACGGTATACGGCTGAATCTCCAAAGTATTGGCCCAGGAAACTTGGCAAGAGGATGAAAGTAAAGATTGTAAACGATCGCGGTAATTGGGTACTACATTAGCTACGTGTCAGACTCATTATCCCATTTCAGAAAGCCGGATGGCTTACAGATACAAACAGCCCAAGAATAGTAAGGATGCCCAAGGTAAAATTGTTACCCGGGGTCCCGTGAGAGTCAGGGTCGCTCATCATGATAAATGTCCCGAGCAATGGTGGAAAAAATAGATTGGAATCGGAAGATTACTATAATGTATACTTTAGAACAATGGCTACAGCTGCGAAACAAAAAAAGAATATTCGCCGATGGGAGGGAGAATTATTCCATAAGGATTAGGGAAGAAAGTGGTAACCAACAGCCCAACAACTTCAAACGTACGAAATCCCCACTTTTCTGGGGGCGAAAAACCAACAACCATAGTCTCATACAATCGTATTATAAATCTACGCCTCAATAGCCTTCAATATAGATGGTGATAGGAGGACAAATATAGATTCCAAATATTGGTTATATATAATCTTACTTCAAAACGGTCCCCATTATACTCGTAGACAAAAACCGTAGTATTCTCACCAAAATGTCAACTAACCGAATCGATTAGCTAAGACCAACAACACCACCAACACCAACAACCTTTAGTCTAAAGATAGATGCAGTGTGGGTGACTGTAACCAGGCCTTATTAAAGGAATACTCAGGCAAGCTGTAACTGGTTGTAACTGCTCGTCTCGCCATTTACAGTAGCGTAGGACACAAACCCGCTAATCCTTTTATGTTTATACTTCAGGTGGCTTAAAGTGGGAGCCCCTCCTAATGCTAACGAATTGATTTCATAATCGCTTGTAGTGAATTCTGGATATCCAACACGTGATTCTACAATGCCATTTCTTTTATATGCCCTACATATATACCTTAATAGCCCCAAATTCCACGATGTATAGCTAATTCTCTGATACACAACGGACTAACTATGATTTACATCTTTAATATGTGGCAGGAATTATTCCAGAGAAGTTCGTTGGCCTAAAATCTGTATATCAATCTCACAACTCTTTACTTATATATCGAATCAAATGTAAATAAGAAAGTTCGCCTTCCACGGCCACACACTGGTTGACTAGCTTGGATAAACAAACCTTGGCCATAGACAAAAGAAAACATAGAACATCCAAGCAGGTTATAAACAATCATTGCTTATACGGCAGTAAAATACCAGTAGGGTAATCCAACGAATAAACGAGTAACGAATATTCGTTATTCTATGCGAATATGATTAAATTGAAACCGTGGCGAATTAATCACCTGAATAACCGAGAGTCAGAATAAGAATAGAGAATAAACGCCTAAAAACAAGAATAATTCATTATTCTATAGGTTGTGGTAGTAGCTAATTAGAGGTTATTTTGGTCCCTGAACGCCCCTAGATTGCACCCATTTTCAGCTTATTCAGCTAGGACTCGCCAAGCCTAAAAAGCATATTTGTTAGTAGTGTTGTGGATCCTAAAAAGGTATAGTGTCTTTTCAACCTACGCTGGTTTCAGCCTGGAATGCCGTATCGCGTACCGCCTGCTTTCCCTTGCGTTCCTTTTCTTTCAGGTCGTAATCACTTTTCATTAATCTCAGCATTCGTATAGTACAAGCCTCTATATTGTGACGGCGGACTCCAATAGCATCTCTCCCTTCTAAGAAAAGGCGTTCAATATCAACTTCAGACCTAGGGACGGCTCCACTGCCAAGCCCACCGGATTTACTTTTGTCCACTAAAACTCTAAGAATAGAGAATATTCATTATTCATAGTCAAATGAATATGAATAACTAATATACCTTGAATATGAATAGCGAGCATTATATATATCTTAGAATAGAATAGAGAATATCGTGGCGGTTATTCATTTATTCGTTGGAATACTCTAAATACCAGTCGAATTGTATGTGCAGTGCATGTGGGGAACGGGTCTTGGATACATGGATGGGGCTGCTGGCGCATAACTCGCTTCTATCCTTGTGAGATACTCGTTTGTATTAGTAGGTGTAGGTTGAAGGGCGTCAATTATGGCTTATATGTATCGATTAATCGTCGCCATACCGCTTTTATAGCAGGGGTTTATAGTGAATGAGGAAGATATGCTTACTCAGCCAGGGAGGAGTATATAACTCTACCCTCCTAGTATATTATAGTTCCTTTATTAATACTACTACTTTATTATACGTTAAATTTTAAAGCTCTTTTTCGTTAGTATATTATAATAATAATAATAAGCCTTCTAATATACCTTCGAGGCGGGGTCTACGTCTTAGCCCTACTACGTAGGCCTTTGTTTATAAAGGAGCTACTATAAAGGCTACTAATCGGGCTAAGAGTTAGGTTTAACGTAAAGTTATAGAAGATAGTTTAGTAGAAGACGTACTAGCGGATTATATCCGGGTAGCGCGAGCGGTAGCTATAGTAGAGCGACAGGCTAGATTCGAGGTAGAAGATACTATAGTAGCTACTAGAGCTACTAGAGGTACTAGTAGTAGAGATAGTCTTTCTATAGGTAAAGCTAATATAGAGTCTCCTTATAGCTATTAAGATAATTATACTCCTTTCTCTCGCGGACGTTCTAGGTCTTAATAAGCTTATAATATCTCTTGTTTAAGATCTTTTTATTAGGATATTAATTATTATAAAGTTAACTTTTACTTAGGTAAATTAGAACGGGGTCGTAGTCGTTATAGTAGTTAGGACTATAAGGAAGAGAGAGTTAGATATACTCGAGAGTATATTCTAGGATAATAATATAGAATTAAAGGATACTAGAGAGACGTTAAACCTTTAAGAGAACTAGTAGGTTATTAAAGGGAGGGTTTTTAAAAGTATTAAGACTATTAATACTAAGACTATAAGTATTAAGACTATAGTATTAATTAAGACTATCGAGGCTAAGATTATAGTATTAAATACTAGGAATATTATAGTTATAACTATAGTAGTAATAGAGAGTATTATTAATTCGATCGAGAGGATATTTATAAGAGATAAGGAAATATAGCTAGTTTACTTAGTTTAGTAGCCCCTATTAGGGGACAGCCTCCTTTTAGTATATAAGACTTTAGTTAATTAGAGGAAGATCTTAGTACGTTACTCCCTTTAATAGTAAGAACTATAGAGCGTTTCCCCCTAGAGTATTATAAGTATATTATCTAGATTATTTATAGAACCTTTAAGGTAGTAGACTTATATATATTAGATTAAGGAGTTCTATTATATAAGGATAAAGAGAAGTTATCTTTTAATATAGAGTTAAATACTCTAGTTCTTAGTAATAAGAAGTTAATTAAGTACTTTAGTTTAAGTTTAATAAAGTAGTACTACTATTTCTTAAATTACTTATTATATATAGTAGAGTTATTTAGCCCTAAGTTTTTAGAAGCCTACCTTATATCTTAGCTAGTAGGATATATTATTTAAGTATTTAAGCTAGTAGAGGTATAGATCTAGTCTAAATTAGTATAATTAGTATTATACTAGTATAAGTACGTTATTAATTAAGGAGGGCTATATAAAGAGATAAAATAGAAGATTCTATATAACTAGGTTAATTAATATTATTATATAAGATATAAGGAGTCTCTAGGATAAAGTAGTTATAAGAAGTCTTTAAATAAACCTTTAAAAGAGAGAGATAAGTTAAAATAAGTATATTAGAGAGCTATAAAAGGCTTAGGTTATATAAATAAGGATTATATTCGAATATACTTAAATAATAAGAAAAGTAAGGGTATAAAAGATATAAAGATAGAGAAAAAAGATTAAGGTTTTAGTATAAGAGTATAATAATAGTAGATAGTATAGAAGTTATAAAATAATTCTACTTTTTTATACTAATTTTTACTATCTTATATTTATATTCCTATACCTCTTTCTATAAATATACTAGTTCTATTTAATATTATAAATATATTAAAACCTCCTTTAGTAAATTCGCCTTTACCTTTACGCCTAATAGTATAGTATATACTATTACGCTAGTATTTTAACCCTAGGTTTATAGATATAATTAATAATATCTTTTAATATAGAGCTTAAATAGGTTATAAAGGTCTAAGAATATATTAAGTTTTATTAAACCTCTTATTTATATTTAAATTCTCTAAGCTTCTAGTCTTAAAAATTAAAAAGGATTTATAATAAGGATTAGTTAAAAAAGTTACTCTTTAAAAAAGAGATCCTTTTATTACCTTACTACTAGGTTTTATACTAAAACCTAAACTAAATAATAATAGGTATTAAATCTATTACCTATCTTTTCTAAATAATAATTCTATTAACTTTTATATTCTAGATAAATATACCTACTTAAAATATATTACTTTTAATAAGGTTTTAGACCTAGTTTATACTACTAGTAAAGGCTATATAATATTTAAAAGAGATATATTAAATACTTTTAAGATAGTTCTAGTTATATTAAATATATAGTAGACCTTAGGTTTTAAGTAAGATAGTATAAGATATATATATATAGTTCTACCCTTTAGTTTAATTATAACGCTATTTATATTTAACTTTTTTACTAAGGGTCTTAAGTAGATAGTTTAGTCTTATCTTTATAGATAGAGGTTCTTATTATATTACCTAGATAATAAATTTACTATATTTACTAAAGTATAAGCTACTCTAGAGTTTATTAAGAAGTAGGATAAGCTATATTTATAATTAACTTAGGTACTTAGTATTCCTTTTAATCTATTAAAGAATATTAAAGGAATAATTATAGAACTTTTAGGTTTTTAGGTAGATACTAATACCTTTATAGCCTTAATTCTACTAGATAAACTTGTACGAATCTAGGAGGTAACTATATAATTTATCTCCTAAGATAATATTATATAGAAAGAGTTAGAGTCTTTAATAGGTTTACTCTTATTTTATATAAAGGTAGTATAATTAGGCTAGGTTTTCTATTATAACTTTTAAACTTTTATTTACGTTTAGCTAGAATAGCTATATTATATAGCTTAATAGTAGTTAAGCCTAGACATTAAGATAGATTTAATATAGTAGAACTAGATACTCTTATAGTTTAATAATACTTCTTTTTTTAATAAGTAGTAAGACTTTATCTACCTATTTTATAACGCCTCTATTTAAGGCCTAGGTATCTTTTACCTTAAAATAAACAAATTATATATAGATTAGTATAATTATATATACTTTTTAGTTAAAGATTAAATACTATAATTACCTCTTCCTCTTATAGTAAAGGACTTAGTCTTTAATATTAATATATTCGAGATTAAGGTAGTATAAGCCTTATTTAAGAAGTAGGTACCTAGGTAGGCTTAAAAGAGAGTAGTAGTTTATATAAATAATATAGCTACTTAAATTAGGCTTATTAAGTAATAACTAAAGTGTCTTTTTTAAAATAGACTACTTCGCTAGCTATTTTATACTATAGCTTAGATAGATATTAAAATATTATTTACTTAGATTACTAGTAAAGAGAATATACTTACTAATACTTTTTTATAGAATTTATATAATATAATAGCTAATTAGTACTTATTTTTATAGTTCTCCCTCGAGCTCCTCTAATTAATTATATAGTATTTAATATATAAGGTAGTTTCTTATAGAAGGTTATAAAGTACTAGTATTTAAGTTTATCTTTTACTATATACTAGGTTTACGATTTATATATTTAATCTTTCGAGTTATTCTAGGTCTCTAATTTATACCTACTATAGCTAGTAGATCTTTTAGGTCTAGTAAACTAGGTAGTAGTAAAAGCGATTAGTAGGATAAATAGGCTCTAGAGAGGCCTTAAGGTAAGTTCGATTATAGTAGGATTATCTATAATTTAATTATATTATATATAAAAAGGATAAGATATCTAGGTTTTTAATAACTAATATTTATATAGTATTATAAAAGGGATTTATATAGAGTAGGGTCCTTAAGAGCTCTACTAAACCGAACTACTTTTATATAAATAGATATAGTAAATTATATCGATTCTATAAAAACCTTACTAGGTACTTATAGGATAGTTTAATTACTTAAATTTTAAAGTAGTAATTAAACTAGCGTTTATTACCTTTTTATATATAAAAGAGCTTACTTACTTAGTTTTAAAACTATAAGATATACTTTCCTTTTTATACTAAAAGCTTTAATACTATAATATTACTTTTAGTTTATATAATAAGTTTACTATAGTATTTTTTTATATAAGTAAGGTAGATACTAAGTATAAAGGTATAAATATTATACTAGAATATACTTAGAACTCTATATATCTTATTTCGGCTTTTTTAGATCTATTTAATCTTAATCTATAACCTTCTATAGTACTACTTTTTTATATAGAATAAGAACTATTTATTAGGGAGTTTTATATTAGTATACTTTATAATTATCTTTAGAGTATTAGCGTATATAATCTCGAGGGTTATTTAGGTTATAGTCTTAGGCGTAGTATAGCCTAGAGGGCTTATAATATAGGCCTATCCGAAGTAGATATTTAATATCTCGGTAGGTAGTCTTTAGACGTATATAAAGGATATTTTAGGCTTAGTATTATAAATCGGCGTCTATTAAGTAGAAGGTTCCTTTAGGGTCGGCCTTAATTTATTTTATCTTATTAGTTAGTTCTTTTAGTATTATCTTTTATAGCTACTTCCTTTTACTCTACTTAATATAGCCGAGGGTACTAATAGCTTACTTTCTATAAATTAAGCCTTCTAATTAGCTAGATATACTAGCCTAGAATTAGAAGTAGTTCTTATATATAGGTAAGTTATAAGTACTTAAAGCTAGCTAGTAAAATATAAAATAAAAACTAATAATAAGCCTTTCTTTTAGTACTTATAATATATAATAAGTAANATCTTACTTATAATCCCCTTACTAGAAGGCTCGCCTTACAATTTAGTAGGATTTTAGTATGTTTTTAGACCTAGTTTTAGTTCTTATTACCCTTAAAAGGGGTACGTAGCCGAGAGTACTAATAGCTTACTTTCTATAAATCGAGCCTTCTAATTAGCTAGATATACTAGCCTGGAATTAGGAGTAGTTCTCGTATATAGGCAAGTTATAAGCACTTAAAGCTAGCTAGTAAAATATAAAATAAAAACTAACAACAAGCCTTTCTTTTAGTACTTGTAATATATGACGAGTGACAATAAACGATGTGTTCAGGTAGTCTCATACGTAAAGGCCATCAACGTTCCATTCGCGACGGGCTATCACACTCGCTGGTCTAGAGCTCAAGAAAGAGTGGAGTAGCAAGAGATGGTGATTTGTTTTGGTTGCAATAAAGTATTTCGGAAGATTAATCGACTCTCATACCGACAAGAGATTGGTGGTACTCGTGGTCGGTTGGTTTGTTTTGCTTTCCCGGTCTCCGTCTCCGTACAAGAGTCGAGAATAGTGAATGTTAACTCATCACACTATAATAATGACATCAAGTACCTAGCACCTCGAAAACTCGCCCGGCAGTCCCCAAACGGATTCTTTTCAATTGTGGTTTTTGTCTCACTTTGGGGGTTTTCACTTTGAGACAAATGACTCTGCGAACGACCCATCGCTGATAGTATATCTCAATACAGTAATGACGGACTGCAAAGTATCGATGGACTTTGGAATGAGAGGGGAGGTAAGTACCTGGTCCTAGAAACATATATATTCCTTGATGTATGATGTCTACTTGACTGTTGAAGGTTATTTAGGTCAACAACCACATATCATGCTTGCGATCAGAATCATGGTTGTAACATTCTACTTCCCCATTTCGATAGGAAAATAGGTAAGCAGCAAGAGCTGGCGTGTAGTTGTTAAATATATTTTGAAAGATCCTTTCCTCTTTCTAAGACTTCTCTAATATTCTATTCGAGCCTTCGAGGAATAGCTATCTTCGAAAAGGCGCTGGATTCGGCGAATAAAAGCTCTCTGACTCACAATACCGACTACGGGGAATTACAATAAAGCGAGGTGCTGTCCACGGCATTATACTAAGTGTCGATGTTACTGCCGTCAGACACAATTTGTCAACAAACCCATGGATTTGGGAAGCTGAGTCAGAAATTACTGACTGGCGTACGAGTCTTCGGAATATTATTGTTCCTTGCTAGTATTGTTAGCCAGATAGCTTATTGTCTTGTTCGGTAGTACACTCGTGTCAAATATCCATAGGCGTAACTGCCAACCTAAGATTATGCCGGTTCCATTTTTCTCATTGCAGGGGCCAATTTACAGGCATCAAAGGTGGGATCAGCATCATTCTAGTCCAAACAAGCGTTGGTTCCCACTCGGAAAAACGTTGTTCAAATACCCACTTCGACTTTTTTTCAGCATTCGCGCTTGATCTGAAACCTTTCAAGGTTGTCGGGACGTACGCAGCGGTATGTCCACAAATCGGAGGCTCTTGTCATGAAGACCAGTGGGTGACAAAGCGCATATGACAAGGCTACTAGTTTCGTCTAGAGTCCATTCGTCCCTTCGGTGTGATTTTGCCAGCAAAAGTACTCGTCATGTAGGTGTGTTGGCTTCATGTGCGTTGGCTGTAGGAGCCGCTGGAATGGATACCAGTGTTCTGCATTAGGGTCATTGCTTTCTTCCGGTCAACTTCTTTAATTCTCTTACGGCTCGAGTTCATAGTGTTGTATATTTGTAACTTTCGAAACTGCCGAAACCCTCATTTACTTGCTGCATCTTGGTGGACCTTTCGCATTCTCTTGCATAGGCCTCAAGTCAAGAGTATCTGCCTCATTATTGTATTTGAAAACCATTGTAAGAGGAGTGCTTTCGGGAATTACTTTAGGTCAAGAACTAAACTGACAGTTGGTTATAGTCTACGCTAATGTTCGGACCCATTTCATTTTGGCGTTGGAAAAATGGTAAACATGCGGGGCAGGAAGACGAAGTAAGTTCACGAACTTCTCAGCAAAACCCGAAACCCCACCCCCTAATTAATTATGCATCTCACTAACAATTTTCAAGAACACATACGTTTTTTCCATACAAATTGTCAACGGACATGGCTCCGACCTGCGCCAAACTACCGATGTTGTACCTGCAGTAGCGTTGTTCAATGCCTCTAGCGAGCATTCCTGGATCTCAAAGCGATTCGCACAGAAGCTTGGAATAATACCAACGGATAGTGGTTTTGTAGAAGGGCAGGGATCTCAACCTATCAAGTTAGCTTGGAGGTCAAAAGCTCTTGGGCGGTATATTCAGCGAACTGTGTTCATGATTGCACCCTTTGCCAACTTCGATGTGCTATTTGCGGAAATGCAGGAAGAGAACAAAAGAGACTCGGAACCCACTTTTTTTCAGAGGGGCATTGAAAAAGGGGCTATGAAGAAGCTCGAGGAGGACAAAAATATTCCTCGGGTGGACACAGAAGCTTCGGATGATGTTGGAACCGCCAGGCCAACAATTGCTCAACTGGATGATCTTTTACTACAAGATACCGAAGGACACAAAGCTTATCATAGAATTGATGCCTGCAACACCAGAATGAAAGACGGACTTCATGCATGTTCTATCGAAAAGGCTTTGGCAGTAAAGGCTGCCGAGCTAGAACTTCCCCCTGCTGAAGCCGTGGGGACGAATTTGGAATGCTCTTCGGAGAGCCCAGCGAAGTCTCCTGAGACAGAACTTCTCCCAGCTGAAATTATGGGAACTAATTTAGAATGCTCTCCAAGTACTCCAGTGAAGCCAGCCAAGCCAGAACATCTCCGCACTGAAGCTTTGCAAACGAATTCAGAAAACACCTCAGAGAGTTCAGCGAAGCCTGCTGAGGCAGAACTTCTCCCTGATGAAATCATTGACACAAATATGGAATGCTCTTCAGGTACCCCAGTGAAGCCAGCCAAGCCAGAACGTCTCCGAGCCGACACTTTACGGATGGATTCAGAAAACGCCTCAGAGAGCTCAGCGAAGCCTGCCGAGCCAGAACTTCTCCCTGCGAGATCCCGGAGGAAGAGTTCGACAAGCTCATCGAGTAGCTCGTTGAAAACAGTCGAGCCAGAACTCCTCCCTGCTGAATTCATGGGAGCGAACATGTTATGTTCTCCAGATTGTTAGCGCCAAACCTTTGACGCGCACGCGCGATTGGGGGCATCATTGGAGTTATGTTTTTGTGGGGGTATGGAGTTATACAAATTTGTCCTCGGAGTTTGGGTGATATTTTCAATGTCAGGTTACATTAGCTATGTTTAGGACTACCATTTTGGTAGGCGATGTCCCAAAGAAAACACAATTCCATCATTAGTGGGAAGGTTCTACTCTTCAATTGAAATTGTGATTCTTCGTGAGCATATTAAAAGCACTGACAAGGATATCTTCCAGAGCAAGAAGAGCGACAAGACATCCATCCTTGAAGTCGCTTTGTTTTTGAAAAAGCTCATGTTATCCCAACTACTTCTTGAGAACTATAAAACGATATTTTAAAAAATATATGTAGAAAAAATCATAGAACGAGCATTTGTAAGAGGTGGCAGAGGAAATGGGTGGTTGTGCCTACAAAATTTTACTATAAAAAACATCTTGTCATCTAGTCATCATTAAACAGAAACCCAAGCCAATTTAGAAATTTGGGTAGGGTTTCTATACAATGATCTTCTTCCGAGCATAAATCTGGTTCCGTTAACGATGGTTTTGTGGTGCCTGAGTAAATTGGAACTTATTTGTTTTATAATTTAATCAACGAATTCCTTCTTCTCTTCTTCTTTTAGTTATATAATATGGTAGTTTTACTTATCTTCAGAGGTCAAAAGAGAAGAGAACAGGAGATTCTTAAGACTAATAGAACTCTAAATACTATTTCCGTCTTTCTTGATAGATTTATCCGTATTTATATCGATCCAAAACAAATTCTTTCTATTAAACCCCCATATAACTAACTAGATAGTCCATCGCATCCGTACCAGTAATTCAATTCGTCTAACGTGGTCTCCCTAACTAAAAGCGAAACTCCCTGTGCTAACCACTAATAGAAACTTACATCTATGAAGAAAACTACGCTGTCATCTGTACCCAACCCCGCCATGCCAGCCGACACAGTGCATATTAAGCTCTATAATGCGCAATCGCTGGATTCAACACCTTAGCCTACTTGAGTCAATTACAATGAGCCACGAGGGGAGATTCAGGAATCCTTTCAATAACAACTGACCTTATTTATCCCTCTAAACCTCCCTTACTTCCCTCACCTCCGTTGTAGGAACTTGTCCATATTTGTCCATCACCACACCCTCCTCCTCGTCTCTCGACGCTATTTGCTGGGCTTCAGCTTCTATCCTAGCCTGTCTCGCATCCGCTTTCTCCCTCTGTCTCTCCTTCAATAGCTCCATTGGACCACCCTTCATAGCAAATGCATACCACGCAAGTGCTGTAGAGACAATTCCCATCAAGAGAAGCCAAACGCCAAACTGCCACGTTTCCAACTCTGGGAATGGATAAGGGTAGTAGCCCTTGCCAAACGCCACTAGAGCAATAGGAAGATAGCGGTACGCGATTGAGCCGAAAAAAGCGAAATAGCCTCCAGTTTTGCTGTGAGCTCCAAACCACGAGCACATAAACATATACGCCATAACAGGGGCAAAGGTCAAGATATCGGGCTTGTTGCCGGTGCGATGAGTGGCCTTAAGGCATGCTGCAAGGAGAGCAGCCGCTCCTAGTATGAGAAGTAAGGTGCAGATTAAAAAGGACCAGGCTCGGGTGCGGCGAAAGTATTTAGCATCTAACACAAGCCAGAAACCTATGATAGCAGCGGGTATAGTGTGAAAATACCAAAACTGTAGAGCATACTTTGCGAGGAAGCGTGTCTCTTTCGTGGCGGCGTCATCCTTCCCGCAGATGAAGAACTTGTTAAAGACCCCGAAGATAAATGGATAGAGGGAGAAGAGCTGGGATAGAAGATGGAGAAGTATCATTCCCCACGACAGCTTCTCTTGACCTTCTTTTGCACCATGGATAGGCATACCGTTGAAATATAGAATGAGTCGTTCCTCGTGGGTCCGGGAAGCTTTAAGAGCAAAGTAGCATACTGCGTGTGGTTGACATGCTCTAGCGCAATACCAGGAGATAGCGTTGATTATAGTACGGCGTCCTTTGTTAATGTTTGAGATTGTGGGCCATGCCCACCAGACAATACCAAGTGTAAAAATCGTCCAAACAAATGCGGTCCTGGAAGGATCGGATGCGATACACGAAGATTTTAAAAAGTCTTCTTCTGCTTGGTTCGATAAGCCCATTATGTGGGATGGTAAAAGTATGATTTTGGGATTGGAGATACCAGAGAGGAATGACGCTGGATAAATGGAGGGTAAATGACCATGTTATATAGCAGAAAGCACTTGCCTTGTTTGCTGTGGAATCTTTCTACCTTAGCACATATCCCATCAAAAGAAATTCTCCCGTCTAGATTTGGAATGAAGATCTACAAACATATACTCAAAAAGGGCACTTTTTGAGGCTCAATTGATTTTGAAAGTGGGTATTATGTGGTGGCATGAACCACTTCAGTCGCACCACCGAGTTGGGAGTTAAGCGAACAGTGGCGGCAGGCCAGACGGGTCTGGATGTCAGGAAAGGTTTTTGGGGTTGATCCTCAGGTACGAGTAGACTTTCTCATTTCAAGATGGAGTAGTGAGCATGAGGCGCCGGTGTACTATCCCTTGCTCCGTACTTTTGTAATATCAGTAGAATCAGGGGAAAAAGCCGCCACTGAGTATTAAAATAGAATGTCTCGTGACTGAAAATCAACAGTGCGAAGGCTGAATAACGCCCCCAAAACCGAAGACACACATATCAGATAGTTGAGATCTATGATGTTGTGTATGTACCCTGTCCTTCGTGTATCAATACTGCTTTCGGCTACACATCAGAGTACATGAAGCTATTAGAGAATACCAGCCTTAATGTAACAAATGGATGGTCGAAGACGCTTAGAACCACATCCACTGTTTTACAAGGCTCCTGAAATCCTCGCAAAAACCCGTCGTTATCGTGGCTAATCATTTGTACCACTATGGAATTCTTTTGGGGAGCTGATCCAATCTGGAAGCTTTGTTAAAGCAGCTAACTCCACCGGTTTTGGGTGCAAAAAGTCTATACTTGAGCCAGGAACATTAGTATCTGAAAAAATATCACTTTTTGCAATTCTACCTAGCAGTATATGTAGAGCCTCTCATTCGGGTTCCTGGCAGTCACATTTATGTTCTGTTCATTTTATAGAGGTAGGTCTAGGCCATCAACAGCGCCGCCATGCAGCCCCCAACGCCAAAGTCAATGTTTTACGTCCTGGTATCGTTTGCCACATCTCCCATCTCTGTTTCTATAGAGTACAGCCGATAAGAGAGGCAGAAATGCTTAAGACACTCCGCCAGGGTTAAAAATAGTTCTGGCCCAGCCCAGGGCCTGGACTAGGCCCCTGACCCTCCAGTCCATACAAAGAATTCTAGAATTTCCTGTGGCGATTCAAGGTACGAGAACAAAACTCGCCAACAAGATGAGAGGATACTAGATTGAGCCATAGGTGGCGGTATCTTGTGCGACATTCCTGCGACTCTATCAAAAGACAGCAGCATACTCGAGTAACCATAACGAAACTCGTGCGATGTTACTACAACTGTATCGAAAAACAGTAGTATAACCATAAAAAGATTAGTATAACGTTACACTAGTCACCTAGTAGGAGCACGAGAATACATATGTAACACACAAATCTTGGAGGTCCACGTAACAAAGATATCCAGTATGCCTCAACGTAAGCTGCCCAAGCCCTTATCACATAATGCTGGAAACCTCGGTGTTTTCATATTCCTCTGCAAAATAGGATACTACTAACGCTCTGAATAGTAAGTAACGAGGCTAACTTTTATCATGTCATTTTCTTTGACTAAAATCTCGTTTCGCCCTGGTCATAGAAGTCGTTAACATATAAGCTAGCCATGTATTCAACTTTATTGAAAGTAGTGTTTAGCCAGAAAGCAGAATGAACAGAACAATGTTTGTCTGAACCAGCGAAGAAAGCCAAGTCATCTAGTAACTTATCTAAAATCAAGGGATTTCAACGGTGTAGAGTGATTACTTCTTTCCCATTTTATATAATAATATTAGATGAGAATGAGAATCTTCTAAAACTTACTCTAACGAAGATAACGGCACATAGGTCTGGAATTGGTTGTAAGAAGTAGAATATTAGGGAGGAGGGAGATCCTTTCTTTAATAACTAGTATAAGATTTGTATATCCTTGAAAAGATTGGTTAAGATAGAAAGATATATTGTGAGATCAACTAATACCTTTGATGCTGACAAGAAAACACCACGATATATATTAGCAAGTTTCTCGCCTGTCGTAGATTTCTTGTTACGGTTACGAAGTCAATATCAACTGGAATCAAGTTGACTTGTGCGACTATATGTTGTTTGATTGAGCCCGACTCGTCGCTATCGACCATAGAACAAATGTTTGACAGACATATACTACGACTCTTCTTTGTGCATACTCACTCAAAGCTCTATTTTTCCACATTCTCAAACTAGAAAAATAAATCCGAACTTTGATCCCTCGTCGAAACAACTTTCATCACCAAAACTTATTTTGCCACCGAATATTCTCAAACTTCCCATTCTTGGAACAACGAGAGTGACTCACACCATCGTCGTATAGAACTGTTGTCTTGGTCTGTGGAAGATATAGAGAATGTTTTCTTATATACCTCAAATCTACACGTAGCTTCTCTACACAAGAGCATGGTGAGGTACAATGTTCGATGAGGGGGTTGTTTGCCTTATAATGGTCTGGGAGTGTATTTTTATATTCTCTAGGACCGGTCTGGTATATGGAACCTTTCACTCATATCCATCTTCCGACTTATTTAACACTCGACTTCGGCACTATTTGGCAAATACGTGAATTATATAGCTTGTAAAACCGTCTCCTGATTCTGCTAAATACTTGATAAGTGTAGTAGGTGTTGGTTTAGCTTCTTAAGCCCGGATACTAAATATAATCTTATATATTCGTATAGGGTTCTAAAAGAGTATAGGTATAGATAGCTAGCTAATATATAGTAGTATTATAGACTGTCTTAGATAGTACTATATAACAACCCCTCCTTAGCTAGAACATAGATATTATAATACTAGTACTACTTAAAAATAATTAAATAAAATAAGTAAAGATATTAAAATAGTCCCCTCCCTATCTCTTAGCTATCTCCTCCTTCTTTACTATCCTTTCTACCTATTCCTTAATATTATACTAAATATAGTTTATATTAATTAAGTTCTTAAGTATATTATTATACTTTAATTTAGTTATAGTATTAGTAATATTTTATAGTTCTAAGGTCTATAAGAAATTATTAATCTCTTTATATTTAAACCTCTAGTATAATATATTAATATTAATTATAAGTTTCTTTTTTTTTATTATATTTAATTTAGTAATATAGTTATATAATAACTTTAAATTTATATAAACTTCTAGTAGAACTATAGAATTAAAGATCCTATTAATAGTAGTTTTAATAAAGAAAGTAAGATTAAATCTACTACTAAGAGTATAAAGCTCTAAAGTAAGGATACTATAAGTAATATACTTATACTTTATAGAACTTTAATAGATTATATTTACCTTTCTTATTCTATTAATAAGTATAAGTATATATCTAATCTAGGAACTTAGATCTTTAAGGTTAGTAAATATACTATCTATAAATAGAATAAGTTTAAGTATTTTATTATTAAGTTATATATATTTAAGTCCTTATCTAGTATAATCTTTTATTTATTTTAAATGCTTATTTAATAGGTTAATATTATCCTTTATAAGCTCTTTTATTTAAGCGGTATATAATAGATTAAAAGCGGCCTCTAGTTATAATACTATTACTAAATAAGCGCCTTAAGCCTATTACGATTTATATTACTATTATAAAGTTAGGTTTTCTCTTACCTTTCTATAGGTTCTATAAGAATTAATAGCTTTATTATAAACTTACTTTATTTATTTAGCCTACTTTTTCTATATAAGTACTAGTAAACTATTAGGCTTTTTTAATATAAGGCTACTATTAAACTTAATAGGTTTCTTAGTAGATAATTACTCTTTTAGCTTTACTATTAGCTTAGCCTTATTAAGTTTATCTTATTTATATTAAGTAAACTCTTTATTTATAAGAATTAAGGTATTATTAGTTTATAATCTAATAATACTTTAAACTCTTTCTTTATTAATATATAGAAGATATAAATTATATAATAAGGTCTAGTATTTAAGTTAATTAATATAGAATTATAGATATATTTTATACTAATAGTTTCTAGCTTCTAGTATACTATACTAAGGTTTATATATAAGTAATATTTTATCTTACTACTTAAGTTAAGGTAGATTCCTTAGTAGTCTAGTATAAAAACACTAGTTTAAATTAGTAAGAGACTAGGTATATACCTAGGTTATATTATAAAGGTATAAATTAGACTTCTTAAAGCTATCTAGGGTTATAATTATAAGTATAAGCTATTAACTAACCCTTTATATTATAAGAGATTCTATAAGTATAAAGGATTTCTCTTAGTTACTCTATACTTAAATAACTAGTCTTAACTTTATATACTCTTTAGATATACCTTTATTCTAAATATTTTAAATAAACTTAGAGTTAAATATATATATACTAAATAGTATATTATCTTTATTAATAATATTAATTACTTTTTATTTAGTAAGTCCTTTAATTTCCTTATTATTAGTAGCTTTTATTATATTATTAAGTTATTCTAGTTTAAAGGTAAAGTATATATTCTCTTTATTTAATAGGTTAATTTAAAAGATATTAGTATATTTACTATTATTTTACTAGTAGTAAACTATATTTATATTAAGTATTTATCTTTTAGAGTTAACTTTTATATAGAATACTAGTATATAGATCCTCTCCTTTAAAGGACGTCTATATCTCTTTAGTAGAGTATTTAGATTAGGTTTAGGTCTAAATATTAGTTTTTATTCTTATCTTAGAGGTAGTTAAGGGTCTTATAGTAGAAGTATACTTTATACTAGTATAGTAAGTACTTTAGGTACTTCTTAGTATTAAGTTCTAAGGATTTAAGATTTATAGTTAGGTATTTATAGTTAACTTTTATTAATAGATAGTAAAGCTACTATAGTATTTTAATAATTATTAGCCTTATCTCCTCTATTACTTTCTTTAGGTATCTTAGTATATTTATTATCTTTATCTTTATAATAAGGCTATACTAAAATAGATTAGAATATCTTTTACTCTTTATATTCTTTAATTATTATATTTTCTCCTTATATTCTTATTAACTTAAATAGTCCTTTCTACCTTCCTTTATAATTTATAACTCTTTATATAATTACTAAATCACTAGTATTAAGTACTTTTAAGTAAGTAGTTAAAGGTCTATTCCTAGTTTTTAATATATCTTATATTTATCTTTTAGATTATAGGTTTTAAAGCTCTTTTATTACCTTAAGTATAATAGTAGCTTATTAAAAGTATTCTATTATAGGAGGCTCTTTTTCTATTATTCGAGGATAGGCTCTAAATACTAGTAAAGTTAATATAATACTATCTAGTCCTACTAAGTCGTTTATAGCTTTAACTACTATTTATAATACTTTAGTATCTTTTATTAAAGGAAGTTCTTCCTTAATAATATTATACGCCCTTTTTAATAGTTTATAGTAATATTTAACCTTACTAATAGAGTAGTAAGCTTTAATAGGTATAATAATTGTTTTAGTACCTATTATTTTAGTATATAATTAAAACTCTTTTCTAATAAAGTTAATTCCTTAATTATAAGTTAGGAAGTCTAGTAGACTAAGGTATATATCTACCTATATTTCTTAGAATAACCTCTAAGCTATCTTTACCTTTAAGTTATCTATAAACCTAGCTACCTAGAATCTAGTTGATTTATTTATATAATATAGAACTTTTTAGTTATTAATCTAATATATATTAATATAAATATTAAAGTTAAACTCTAAGTTATTATAAATAGTAAACTTAAACCTTTTAAGAGACTTACTATATAACTAATAATAGTAGTAAAACTTCTTTAAGAAGGTTAAGAATTTAAAGTCTACTTTATATCCTACTTATCTAAGTATTCTTACTAATTATTATATTAATAAATAGCTAAATTAATAATATAACTAGTAAATATTTACTTCTATAAGTATTCTATTAATTACTATTAATTTATAAAGGTATATAGTTATATCTAGTTATTTATTATAGTTCTAATAGAAGAATAAGTAACCCTAGTAATATATAATAAGTACTTTCTTTCCTAATTTACTAATAAGTATATTTTCTAGATTATTAAATTTAACTTATATCTTATTTATATTTATAAGGTAGTATAGGAATAGGGTATCTCTTTTAAATATATAAAACTAGATTATACTAATTAGAGTATTAAGAAAGATTAAACTAATATTATATAATCCTAGTCTATTACTAAACTTAATATTAACTTATCCTTTTATAAATATATTAAGTTAAGTATTATAAAGTCTATTATATACTATATACTATTTAAATCCTATAGTAGATATAGCTAATATACTAGTATTAATAATAATTCTCTAGTAGTATACTAGCCTATATCTATTTTAACTTTTAAATAGAGTAAGGAATATATCTAAAGATTTACTATTATCTAGCTCTATAAGAATAGTATATAAATATACTTAATTTTCTAAGTTATATATAATACTCCTAATAGAATCTTTATTTAGTTTATTACTATAAGCTATCTAAGTAGTACTATTTATAAAGATTTCCTTATTATCTTCCTCTTTATTTCTATTAATATAAATTTATCCTATTCCTAGGTCTTTATCTTATTATATATTAGTAGTAGCTTCGACTATAGGTTTAGGATTAGTACCTTTATATTCTATTAAATATTTAGTAAACTTTCGTAAAGTCCTATATTTATCTTATCTATTAGGATTAGCCCTTTTCCTATTAATTAACCTACCTAATACCTAAAACCACTAGAATTACGAATTTTACCCTCTCGCTTAAAGTACTTATACCTACTTAAGACCCCTTAACTACGACAAACGGGCAATATGTTTGTTTATTAAGAGGGAACTAAATCGACTTCTAAAGGGAAGGAGAGAGCGGTTCCTACCTATAACGAACTTAAAACCTTTGTTAAAATAAAAGCTAAAGAATATACGAATAAAACGAAAGAAGGAGTATAGTTATATAATAAATTTCAAACGGATTTTAAAGGATAGTAGAGAGATTAGTAGCTTAAGTTATCTCGAACGGTAGGAGTACAAGATATAAGAGATACCTTATATAATAAAGGGATTAACGTTAGAAAGAATAATAATAATAGAAAGGTAATACCGGCGAATTAAGCCTTATAGGATCTATAAAACTTAAAATCTATAGAACTATAGTCTAACAAGGATATATAGAATATATAGATTAGCGGTTTAATAGTAAAGATATTTAAGAGATACTACGAATTCGCGATAGTATAAATAATAATAAGATACTCCTTAAGGAACCGTAGAAGATCTCGATTAAATTTAAAGGAACTAAGTAGTATATTCTTACCTAAAACCTTAAGTATTTAAAGAGTAATTAAAGATAAAATAGCCTTAATTCTTATAAAGCCGAAAATATTACTAGATAGAATACTACTATAAGACGTACTACTTCTACTATTAATACTAGGAGATCTATAACCTAAATAAATACTACTTCTATTATTAATTATATTAAGTTAAATATAACTATAACCTATAGTATAACAAATTATTCTACTATCTATTCTACTAAAGGTAGTTCTACTACTACTATTAATAAAAGTATAACTAGTTATATTAATACTAACTTAAAACCTACCTCTAAAACAACCTTATACGCTAGTACTAAAACTAGTATTAAATGTACTATTATCTATAGGGACCCTAAGTTTCCTAGTATCCGTACTAGATAAATAGTAGTATTAGTACTAAATATATAGTAATCGTACTTCGTATCTAATTAGATAATATAGTTAATAATTATATACGAATAGGCGGTATACTAGACAAAACGAACAAAATAACTTAACTTTATAACGGAACAACCTAATCTTTTAGTACTAACGTCCTCTACTACTAGTTATCGATACTACTACTCTAATACTAGTTCCTAAGGAAATTAATAAGCTGTTTTAGGGCACTTATACCTTAGAGTTTAGGAGAGAAATAACCGTATTAAGGAAGTACTACTATAATAATACGAATAAGTTTAGTAGTACTAGAGACAACTTTTTAATTAAACTTCGTACCTTCTATAATAATACCGCGAGTTATAGAATACTAATTAATAAGCAATTAATCGCCCTACTAATTATATTAAAAGGATAAGCTACTAGTTTCTATAAAACTTATATTCGAACTCTCCTAGTTAAACCCTTAATCTAAGAGGCTTATACTATAATCTAATAACGATTCGAAGGTTTCTAATATTAAATACACTCCCTAGCGAAATAGAACTCGCTTAGCCTTAATAAGACAAAAGAGTAAAATCCTAATAAGACGTACTCCTAGTATTTCGATATTATATTAAATAAGATAGAGGAGATTCGACACCGGCTAACTCCTAGTCTTTAAAACAACGATATGTTCTATAATTAATTAATACTAGTATACCGTAGAACATTAGCCTACCTAAATACTTATACGTTACTAACTTATAAGGTACTAGATTTAATTAACGGTATAAAGACTTCCTTAGTAGTTTAGGAAAGTATTAATAAAGTAGGGCCTAAGGTACTACTATAAGTAATAATACTATAGAACTCTATAGTCTATAACACCTCTCTATATAACGAATACGATATAGCGTTAATAATAGAGATAGACGTATACTTTATAGATTAAAGATTTTATAAAAGACTACCTATAGGTAGTAGTAGACGTCCTCTACTAGGATTAGGCGGTTTCCGGTCGAACTATAAGAAGAAATGTTTTATATATAGAAAAGAGGATTACTAGTCTAATTAACACTTGTATAAAGAAAGAAAGAAATCTTATAAGGAGTTTTAGAATAGGAAAAGGGCTAATCCTAATAGATAAGATAAATATAAGACTCTATAAAAGTTTACTAAATATCTAATAAAATATAAAGGTACTAATCCTAAACCTATAGTCGAAGCTACTACTAATATATAATAAGATAAAGACCTAGAGATAGGATAGATTTATATTAATAGAGATAAAGAGAAAGATAATAAAAAAATCTTTATAAATAGTACTACTTAAATAGCTTATAGTAATAAACTAGATAAAGATTCTATTAAGAGTATTATATATAACTTAAAAAATCAAGTATACTTATATACTATTCTTATAGAGCTAGATAATAGTAAATCTTTAGATATATTCCTTACTTTATCTAAAAGTTAAAATAGATATAGGCTAGTATACTACTAAGGAATTATTATTAATACTAGTATATTAGCTATATCTACTATAAGATTTAGATAGTATATAGTATATAATAGACTTTATAATACTTAACTTAATATATCTATAAAAGGATAAGTTAATATTAAGTTTAGTAATAGACTAGGATTATATAATATTAGTTTAATCTTTCTTAATACTCTAATTAGTATAATCTAGTTTTATATACTTAAAAAAGATACTTTATTCTTATACTACCTTATAAATATAAATAAAATATAAGTTAAATTTAATAATCTAGAAAATATACTTATTAATAAATTAAGAAAGAAAGTACTTATTATATATTACTAAGGTTATCTATTCTTTTATTAGAACTATAATAAATAACTAGATATAACTATATACCTTTATAAATTAATAGTAATTAATAGAATACTTATAAAAGTAGATATTTACTAGTTATACTATTAATTTAGCTATCTATTAATATAATAATTAGTAAGAATACTTAAATAAGTAGGATATAAAGTAGACTTTAAATTCTTAACCTTCTTAAAGAAGTTTTACTACTATTACTAGTTATATAGTAAGTCTCCTAGAAGGTTTAAGTTTACTATCTATAATAACTTAAAGTTTAACTTTAATATTTATATTAATATATATTAGATTAATAACTAAAAAGTTCTATATTATATAAACAAATTAACTAGATTCTAGGTAGCTAGGTTTATAGATAACTTAAAAGTAAAGATAGCTTAAAGGTTATTCTAAGAAATATAGGTAAATATATACCTTAGTCTACTAGACTTCTTAACCTATAATTAAGGAACTAACTTTATTAGAAAAGAGTTTTAATTATATACTAAAATAATAGGTACTAAAACAATTATTATAGCTACTAAAGCTTACTACTTTATTAATAAGGTTAAACGTTACTATAAACTATTAAGAAGGGTATATAATATTATTAAGGAGGAACTTCCTTTAATAAAGGATACTAAAGTATTATAAATAGCAATCTCAGTATAAGAGTCTCAGGAGAGACTCTTAAAGCCGTCGTATGGGCTGGAACTCGTATTTACTTCGTATCCCCGGAAAAGCCTCGGGGTATTTGTGAGTGGTCGGCCAGGGAGCCGCATGCGCACTTGAGCCTCACCTGTACGCATGCGGCTCTTTGCACCTACGTAGCCGTACCTATATATGTCGGAACAATATAAAAATAAGACCGATTTGTAGAGTTAATTAAGTACTGTCTTGTCCTCGAAGCATGTACGTTTCCGACCGTTGGAAGTGCTACTACGAGCCGCCTTCGCGCGACTAAAGCTTTCAAGTTTTGGTGTTCCTGCCCGACCCACTTTTCCTTCCGAATGTAGTAGGTATTTGTACGCTTTACCCAATGTAGTAGGTATTACCCCTGTTAAGTTCTAGCCTACACGAAGGATTCTAGAGTCTCTTTAGGGATCCGAGGAACGAGGAATAAATCTATATCGCGACTCTAGGATTTTTAACTAGATTATATAAATAGTAGTTAAAGCTATAAATAACTTAGTAGGACTAGATAGTATTATACTAACTTTACTAGTATTTAGAGCCTATCCTTAAATAATAGAAGAAAAGTCTCCTACGGCGAAATACTCTTAATAAGCTACTATTATACTTAAGGTAATAAAAGAGCTTTAAAACCTATAGTTTAAAAAATAAATATAAGATATATTAAGAACTAGGAATAGACCTTTAACTATCTACTTAAAAGTATTTAATACTAGCGATTTAGTAATTATATAAAGAGTTATAAATTATAAAAAAAGGTAAGAAGGACTATTTAAGTTAATAAAAATATAAGGAGAAGATATAATAATTAAAGAATATAAAGAATAAAAGATATTCTAATCTACTTTAATATAGCCTTATTATAAAGATAAAGATAATAAAGATACTAAGATACCTAAAGAAAGTAATAGAGGAGATAGGGCTAATAATTATTAAAATACTATAATAGCTCTACTACTTATTAATAAAAGTTAACTATAAATACTTAACTATAAACCTTAAATCCTTAAAACTTAATATTAAAAAGTATCTAAAGTACTTACTATACTAGTATAAAGTATACTTTTATTATAAGACCCTTAACTACCTCTAAAATAAAAATAAAAACTAATATTTAAACTTAAACCTAATTTAAATACTTTACTAAAGAGACATAGATATCCTCTAAAGGAAAGGATCTATATACTAGTATTCTATATAAAAGTTAACTTTAAAGGATAGATACTTAATATAAATATAGTTTACTACTAGTAGAATAATAGTAAATATACTAATATTTTTTAAATTAACCTATTAAATAAAAAGAATATATATTTTACCTTTAAACTAGAATAACTTAATAATATAATAAAAGCTACTAATAATAAGAAGATTAAAAGACTTACTAAATAAAAAGTAATTAATATTATTAATAAAGATAATATACTACTTAGTATATATATATTTAACTTTAAGTTTATTTAAGATATTTAGAATAAAGGTATATCTAAGGAATATATAAAGTTAAAACTAGTTATTTAAATATAAGGTAACTAAGAGAAATCTCTTATACTTATAGAATCTCTTATAATATAAAGGGTTAGTTAATAGCTTATACTTATAATTATAACCTTAAATAGCTTTAAAAAGTCTAATTTATACCTTTATAATATAACTTAGGTATATACCTAGTCTCTTACTAATTTAAACTAATATTTTTATACTAGACTACTAAGGAATCTACCTTAACCTAAGTAGTAAGGTAAGATATTACTTATATATAAACCTTAGTATAGTATACTAAAAGCTAGAAACTATTAGTATAAAATATACTTATAATTCTATATTAATTAACTTAAATACTAAATCTTATTATATAATTTATATCTTCTATATATTAATAAAAAAAGAGCTTAAAGTATTATTAGATTATAAACTAATAATACCTTAATTCTTATAAATAAGAAGTTTACTTAATATAAATAAGATAAACTTAATAAGGCTAAGCTAATAGTAAAGCTAAGGGAGTAATTATCTACTAAGAAACCTATTAAGTTTAATAGTAGCCTTATATTAAAAGAGCCTAATAGTTTACTAGTACTTATATAGAAAAAGTAGGCTAAATAGATAAAGTAAGTCTATAATAAAGCTATTAATTCTTATAGAACCTATAGAAAGATAAGAGAAAACCTAACTCTATAATAGTAATATAAATTATAATAGGCTTAAGACGCCTATTTAGTAATAGTATTATAACTAGAGGCTACCTTTAATCTATTATATACTACTTAAATAAAAGAGCTTATAAAAAATAATATTAACCTATTAAATAAGTGTTTAAAATAGATAAAAGATTATACTAAATAAAGACTTAAATATATATAACTTAATAATAAAATATTTAAACTTATTCTATTTATAAATAGTATATTTACTATTTTTAAAGATCTAAGTTCTTAGATTAAATATATACTTATACTTATTAATAGAATAGAAAAGGTAAATATAATCTACTAAAGTTCTATAAAGTATAAGTATATTACTTATAGTATCTTTACTTTAGAGCTTTATACTCTTAGTAATAGATTTAATTTTACTTTTTTTATTAAAACTACTATTAATAGGATCTTTAATTCTATAGTTCTACTAAAAGTTTATATAGATTTAAAGTTACTATATAACTATATTACTAAATTAAGTATAATAAAGAAAAAGAGACTTATAATTAATATTAATATATTATACTAGAGGTTTAAATATAAAGAGATTAATAATTTCTTATAGACCTTAGAACTATAAAATATTACTAATACTATAACTAAATTAAAGTATAATAGTATACTTAAAAACCTAATTAATATAAACTATATTTAGTATAATATTAAGGAATAAGTAGAAAAAGTAATAAAAAAGAAAAAGATAGCTAAAGGATAAGAAGAAAACTATTTTAATATCTTTACTTATTTTATTTAATTATTTTTAAGTAGTACTAATATTATAATATCTATATTCTAGCTAAGGAGAGGTTATTATATAGTACTATCTAAGATAGTCTATAATACTACTATATATTAGCTAGCTATCTATACCTATACTCTTTTAGAACCCTATACGAATATANCAAGTTTCCTAGTATCTATACTAGATAAATAGTAGTATTAGTACTAAATATATAGTAATCGTACTTTATACCTAATTAGATAATATAGTTAATAATTATATACGAATAGGCGATATACTAGATAAAACAAACAAAAGAGCCTATAAAGGATAATATTAACCTATTAAACAAGCGTTTAAAATAGATAAAAGATTATATCGGACAAGGACTTAAATACGTATAATAGACTTTATAATACTTAACTTAATATAACCTAGGTATATACCTAGTCTCTTACTAATTTAAACCGGCGTTTTTATACTAGACTACTAAGAGATCTATAACCTAAACAAATACTACTTCTATCGTTAATTATATTAAGTTAAATATAACTATAACCTATAGTATAATAAATTATTCTACTACCTATTCTACTAAAGGTAGTTCTACTACTACTATTAATAAAAGTATAACTAGTTATACTAATACTAACTTAAAACCTACCTCTAAAACAACCTTATACGCTAGTACTAAAACTAGTATTAAATGTACTATTATCTATAGGGACCTTAAGTTTCCTAGTATTCGTACTAGATAAATAGTAGTATTAGTACTAAATATATAGTAATTATACTTTATACCTAATTAGATAATATAGTTAATAATTATATATAAATAGGTAGTATATTAAATAAAACAAATAAAAGAGCCTATAAAGGATAATATTAACCTGTTAAATAAGCGTTTAAAATAGATAAAAGATTATACTAGATAAGGACTTAAATATATATAACTTAATAATAAAATACTTAAACTTATTCTATTTATAAATAGTATATTTACTAACCTTAAAAATCTAAGTTCTTAGATTAGATATATACTTATACTTATTAATAGAATAGAAAAGGTAAATATAATTTACTAGAGTTTTATAAAGTATAAGTATATTACTTATAGTATTCTTACTTTAGAGCTTTATACTTTTAGTAGTAGATTTAATCTTACTTTCTCTATTAAAACTACTATTAATAGAATCCTTAATTCTATAGTTCTACTAGAAGTTTATATAGATTTAAAGTTACTATATAACTATATTACTAAATTAAGTATAATAAAGGAAAAGAGACTTATAATTAATATTAATATATTATACTAAAGGTTTAAATATAAAGAGATTAATAATTTCTTATAGATCTTAGAACTATAAAATATTACTAATACTATAACTAAATTAAAGTATAATAATATACTTAAGAACCTAATTAATATAAACTATATTTAATATAATATTAAGGAATAGGTAGAAAAGGTAGTAAAGAAAGAGAAGATAACTAAGAGATAAGAAGGAGATTATTTTAATATCTTTACTTATTTTATTTAATTATTTTTAAGTAGTACTAGTATTATAATATCTATGTTCTAGCTAAGGAGGGGTTATTATATAGTACTATTTAAGACAGTCTATAATACTACTATATATTAGTTAGCTATCTATACCTATACTCTTTTAGAACCTTATATAAATATATAAGATTATATTTAGTATCCGGGCTTAAGAAGGGCTTAAGAAGCCAAACTAACACTGATCAGTGTTGGTTTAGCTTCTTAAGCCCGGACACTGAATATAATCTTATATATTCGTATAGGGTTCTAAAAGAGTGTGGGTGTGGATGGCTAGCTAATATGTGGTGGTGTTGTGGACTGTCTTAGACAGTACCACGTGACGACCCCTCCTTAGCCAGAACGCAGATATCGCGACAGTAGGTATTATAGCTCTGATACCTTTGGACCCGAAAATGTAGAGTACCTAACCTACCTAACCTAAGTTATAAAACTTCACCGTGCCCATTAGCATAGTGAAACTTAGCTCTAGTTTTGCTTACTCGTTGCCTAGCTTATGGAATTAAATATAACTGAAGCTTTTCAATATATCCAGATAGCAATATCAGGAAGGAAGGATGATCGAGCCTGAATTCAAATATCTTAATAAGAGAACTCTTCACTACTATAAAAAACCAAGTTAGCAAGAATAATGCGAAGAAGCGACCCGGTTACCCGATGATCCCAAACTAAATGGGAGCGAAAACAACGGTTACGAAAAAAACATTCGTACATGGCAAATTACAATACCGAGAAGGAGGCATCTCAGTAACGAAGCATTTATTAATAGCTCGAGTAATCTCCGCGGGAATAGTAGCAAAAATGAGTCTACAAGAGCCCTTGCTCTTGAACTACCCTCTGAAGGCATGTTACAAAAGCCTAGAAAGCTAGAATTCTTATAAGTGAACTAATGTTAGTACCACGCAATCAAAAGAAGCACTTATGGGGATAGAGACTTAGGACGCAACCTCTAAATGATCCGTGTTTATATAATATATGTCAAGCTCCCTGCTATCGAAGAAGAAAGGATAGTATAAGGTGAATTGCCTGAGCGAATCCTCTTCCAACCTTCGTAGCAGAGTAGGGAGCCTATTATCGGTATCTTTTCCTATAAATTTCGATTAAGGTAAGGGATTCCTAATTTTACAGGAGAAGGTGTAGATATATAAGTGGATCGGCTACGTTTAAGTAATAATGAATACTAAATAGTTAATTATATCGATAGCTATGTCAAATTTTATGGATTCGCTCGATAGTATAAAGCCGCGGAACGCACGAGGAATTATTTAAGGGGGCTACAGTATAATATTACCAAGAAGAAACAGAGTCTAACGCACAACCACTTTTTTTATGAAAGGGTATATTAGGTAGTAATACCTGAATAAATTTCTTTAAGATAGATTGGGTTTTCAAAGGCAGCAATGCCTGAAGAACTTTCTCGAGGACAGGATAGATTGGGGCTTCAAAGGCAGCAATGCGCGAACACTGCTTCTAAATGATCTTTTGTGTCAGCTTATACGAGGAATACGCGTATTCGATTACAAAGGGTATATGTCGTAAAGTATAAACTTTGCAAGAACGACAACAGGAAAGAAAACGACAGTAATACTTAAACCAAATGATCAAAATTCGGATCTAGTTACTAAAACCCAACATAACCTATCAGATCTTAGTAGCGTGTTAAAGTCACAATTTGTTTTGCTAAGCGTGTACATGTCTAGAGCTCCAAGCTTACTTCCTATATCCTTCTTCCCGTCGAAATTAACAGTGATGGTTATAAATAGCGCGTCAAATTTCAAAGGTACTATGGATAGGTTAAACTTCTATTAATCTTTTGTAAACCTGTATTAACTATCGAATTTTTAATACAATTAAATTAACTAATAGCTAAGTAAATAAGGATTTGAGACTTGTTAACTTTGGGGTTTGTTACGAACCGACTTCTAAGACATATAAATCTAGACGGGATACTTTCCGTAAGAAGATAAGATATAAATCCTATAGTTCTCTCTCGTTTTAAACATAAATATAACTTATTATAATAACAACAAAATAAATATAACAACATCCACTTCGTTCAAAAACGATATCCACCTCTACGCCGAACTCATAACCCTTCTTCCAAGCTACCCAAACCCTATCTTGCTTGTCTTATCTCTTATAACGATAAGAATATTACCTACTATAAATAGCTCGAATTCCTTTCACTACTTATCAAATCATTCCAGAAATAACCATTCCCAATTCCTCCAAACTCCCCTAAGATACCCTCGTAAAGAGCCAAAAAAAAAAAAAAAAAACACAAGGACAAGAGCCTTACGCTATCCCAAGACTCTAGGTAGCAACAAATTTTATATTGTACCCTTGTAGGATAGTAGACCACAATACAACCAGTGCGATAGAGAAGGTAACATTGAAAGCCGTATAGATGCAGCTAGAGTTAAAATGGGTCTACTAGATGTTAAAAGACTTAGCTCCATAAGCTTTTTAATAAAATCCTAAGAATATAAATTATATTTCAAGGAGAAAGGAGAAAAGTAGAGTACTTACGTAGGTAATACTATATAGAATAGTAAGCTTGGAATAAATATTTATATATTAATAACGATATAAAAAATAATAGTAATATAAAATTAAATATTAAATATTTAGATTATTAACATTCAACACTCTAGCTAGATAAAGATTCCATATATATAACTCCTCTCTTCTTTAATCGCTATCTTACTATCTTACTATCTTCATCTCCATCTATATATTAACAACAGTATACCAAAAACCCGACACGAACTAACGATCTTGTTCTCTTTTCCATTTCTTTGATCCGACTACCCTTATATCCTTACATCCTCCTACTAAACAACAGGTAGAAAAACAGATCGAGGGCTTAGATCTCCAGTTCTGTACCTGGAAGAAGTTAGTAATTTTATTTATTTGTTCGTTTTGTTTTATGTTTTTTTTAACTGGTTAGTAAGTTAGTAAGTTAGTAAGTTAATACCTAAATCATCACGGTGTTTCTCGCTTAGAGGTCTAAAAAACTATCTTTCTATAAAATCATATTAAATTACCCTAGAGTCTACACATGTCCTTTCATTAATATATTCCTAATACATATACCTTGAAAATCTCTCTATCTATCCCCCTCCCCCTCCCCCCTATCAAAATAACAGCGACAAAACGCCAACCAACAACCAGCAACTTCCTAACAACCCTAAGGCCCAAGTAAAAACA
>LT855410.1:3983577-4001062 GCA_900184765.1 Hymenoscyphus fraxineus
ACCTCCGACCTTTGAATCTTGTTTTGTGTCTGCTGGGTGCTGGGTGGGTTTGATGCACACCCCTTTAGGTAGCGAGCTTTTTGTGCTCTTGGGGTGTGAGGCTTGGATGGATGGGGTTATGCTGGGGAGTTGAATTGGGATCGTTGGTTTGGGTTGGTTTTGGTTTGGGGGTGTTGGAGGGGATTGGGGAGATGATGAGGGGGTTGGATGATGGGGGGTGTGAGGANGGATGGCGGTGGCGTGGGTGGGTACTTGATTGTGGGACTTGGAGTGGGGTGGAGTGGAGGCGATGTTGTTGATGTTGCTTGGTGGAGTGAATATTGGAGGTATTTTAAACTGGCGTGTTGGTGGCTGGGGAGATTTTTATTTTACGTGTGGATTTGTTGGGTGGGGGTGGTTGTTGTTGTTGGTTATGTTGTTGTGGTTGTGGATGGTTGAGGGGTTAAGGGGAGTGAGGGGATTGTATGGTTTGGGGATTGTTGTTTATATATCTAAAGTACTTTTGTAGGGGGGAAGGATGGGAGGGTTGGTTGGTTAGATTTGTGTGGAAGGATGGGATGGGATGGTATTGTAGGAGTTAGGATTTGTATTTTTAGAGTTGTGTGGATGATGAGAAAGGGGTGTAGAGTGTTATATAGTGGAAGTTCGGGAATTTTATTGCGGGAATGAAGAATTCTTGGTGGTGGGAAGGCGGGGAGGGTTTTTTATGGGGTGTTGTTTGGAGATGTGATGGGAGGGCGTAGGGACGTGTTTCTTGGATGATGGGAGCTAGGGAGGAGGGGGAATTTGTTATAGGATGAGGGGTAGGAAGGAGATTTGAGAGGAGTTTCGCTGTTAAAGTGTTACATTGTTCCTGGATCCGAAGTAGAAGGATGAATCTTGGAATCTGGATTTCGGTCTGGAATTCAAAGCTGATGGTTTGGATGATATATGTGTTTATGAGCATTTACTCACGTCGCTTACCTTTCGGGCGATGAATTTACCACCTAGGAGATGATATTGCAATTCAGTTTTTATTTGAGCCCGCGAATTTGTGACTCTGGATCCACGGCAATGATCCAGCTTCACGTAGCCCTAGACTTTCTGCGATAGGTAATGGTCGAAGAATCATCGCTTTCAGACAGGCGATCGCTTACGCTATGTTTTACGACAGGCTTCACGAATTATGCACTATGGCTCGTATTTGTACCAAGGTCAGTTGTACAGTATCTTACAGTTGATTGCCGATGGAAGTAATGCTATACGAGAGATGAAAAGTAAGCTTAGTAGAAAGCTGAATGAAGCTGAAAATCAGCAAGTATCACGAGGTGTTGGAAAGTTCAAATGGCGAAGATATAAATGCTCTTTCTATCAAGTTACTTTATGATTCAGTTAGGATATCTAACGAGATACTTCTACTTAATCTATAAACTCCTGGATCTAGACAAGCTCTTGACTTATCACCATGCCAGAAACAACGAAGGATCAGATGAGAGCTGTTAAATGGAAAAACGAGCCATTCTCCATGAGTGTTGAGAAAGTCGATATACCAACACTTCAGGATCCCCTTGATGCCATTGTTCGGCTGACCAGTAGTGCGATATGTAACTATTATTGCTCCTCCATTCTAGCATTCTAAGAAATAAAATCTAACTTCCTGCACAAGGTGGAACCGACCTCCACACCTACCACAACCGTGTAAAAACCAACTCCGGACTCACCATGGGCCACGAAAACATCGGCATCGTAACTGTAATCGGCTCCCAAGTCGCAACCATCAAGGTCGGCGACAGAGTAGTGGTTAACGCGTTCGAAAACAGGGTTGTTCCAAACGGTGGTACGCAGACAATTCAAATCTTTGGAGCTGGGGATTATGGACTGGGTTCTTCTCAGGTGGATGGCGGGCAGGCTGAGTATATGCGTGTCCACTTCTCGGATGACAATTTGTTGGTGCTCCCGAAAGGAAAGGGGAATGAATTGGATTATTTGCTGCTGGCGGATATTTTTCCTACTTCTTGGTTTTGTCTGGATGCTGCTGGACAAGGTGCTGGGGAGACGGTGGTGGTTTTTGGTGCTGGTGAGTTGAAACTGAATTTCGAGGGATGATTGTGTTAGTGATGAATATACTTATGGTGAGAATGATAGGACCTGCTGGATTGCTTGTTGCTTACTCTGCTTTGCTTCGTGGTGCAATCAGAGTCTATAGTGTTGATCGGGTACCACAAAGACTGGAAATGGCAAAGAAGATTGGCGCGATTCCGATCGATTTTTCCAAAGGAGAAGCCGATGTCCAAATCATGAGCCTGGAACCGAATGGTGTTGATAGGGCTTGCGATTGTGTGGGTTATGAATGCGTTGATGCTTATGGACAAAATGTTAGGAACCTCGTTCTTAGCCAAGCAGTTCGAGTGACGAGAATCAACGGAGGCATCGGGTTGATTGGTGTCCAATCCCCAAAGGATCTTGGTAACGTCCCGTATATCCTTCCACGTATTTTAAGAAATGTCTAACCGTTTATTAGGTAAAGGAACGGACGATGAGAAGAAGGGCATTATCCCGTTTCCCATCGGAGAATTCTTTGGCAAGAATCTCTCTATGAAAGGTGGTCCTGCGATCATTCGACCTTATCAAGAGCTCCTTAGGAGAATGATTGAGAGTGGCAAGGCGAAACCTAGTTTTGTGTTTTCGAAGAGTTATGATATTAGAGAGGCGCAGGTTGCTTATCGGGATTTTAGCGAGCAGAAGATTATTAAGGCTGTGTTTCGATTCGATTGAGTTGGACAGGCGAAGGAGAAAGGAGAATTGACTGACATACCATTTTATTTTAGAGCAATCCCTTAATGCTATTTATCAAGCTACTGAGATAGACTCAAAAATCACGAGGTTATTTGTTTTTGCGTTAGAAATGATTTGATTTGATTTGATTAATAGTACTTAATTAAATCAAATCAGAGTAATATTTCGATTAATCAAATCAAATCGCCAAGTAATCTAAATAATTCAGAATAATTCAGATTAATCGGAGTCCGGTCGGCCCGAGCTTCGGAGTAGAGTCCCGGATATTCCGACCTCCTTATATACTATAAGTAAGTTTTTAAAATATTTATATATTAAAACTCTTTACTTATAGACACTTCCCTTAAATTGGTGTCGTCTTGAAGATCAGGATCAACGCCTATTGTTCTTAGCGACCTTTTCTATACGCAATTGAGCAAATGAAAAGTGCGTAAAAAGTGCGTTAGTGCTCACCATCAACGACGAAAAAGGTGGAAGCTTTTTTCGTTACCCCTCGAGTACAAGTTGCCTCTAACTCCAGTTTCAGCTCCTGCAGAATCGTATCATTTCTTTTCTCATTATCCCAGTCTGGAAAGGAGCGATATGATGTCGCCAGATAACACGCTGAATGAGCATTCCATAATCTGAAACCCAAATCCTCCTCAGGTTGATACTGGACGGTCCACACGCTGCCTTTTGTACTTTTCGCTGTCATACTTAGGCTCCATCGAACAAAGTCCGCGCTCGTATCATCATTCGTTTCGTAGTTGATGCGGTCTATGTTACTTCTCTCGGGCGAGACAGTGAGATAAAGTGGATGGGTGGTTGAGAAACTTAGTAGATTGACGGCTTCACCGGACCAGAGATCGCTTATTATATAAGGGTTTGTGGTATCATAGTCAGCAGACATCGGCTGTTCAAATACCCAAGGTTCTTAAAGTGAAGTGTTAGACTTTCGATCTTATGCTAACAGGATTCGGCGACGAATGTTTGAAAAGGATGACGCACCGACTCGAGAGATTTGATCCGAGAAAATTGCCCGGAAAGCAGATGATGAGTTTGGAGAGGCTGAAGAATGATGATCCGGTTTCGGGACGAATACAGACAGGTCTTCATTCCAGAAAAGGTTATCTGTCCACAAAAACCCTGCTGACGGCATGTAGATAGATATTGGATGGCTCGGGATAACTGCATGCCTGTTTCAGATCAGTATTCGCAACAATGAACAACTAGAACATGAGCGAGGAAATACTTCGGCTTGGCGATTGTGCTAATAGCAGGCTTAAAATTGCTAGGGCGAAGACTTGGGCGTCTGTTCGTTCTTCGTCGTGTCGCAGGTAGGTAACGAAGATTATAATTCCCACCGTAACTTGTTTCCGACGCTGGATAGACGATAGAGGTAGCCGCTAAAACTATCATAACAGAGAAAGCTATGTGAGAAAAGGCGTTACCACCCACCCCTATGTAGACTCGATTCTACAGGTGTCAGTTCGATAAAGCTAAAACTCTAACCGGCAGCTCTGGTTGGCATACCATAGATACAGTTCTTTCTACATCCTGTAAAATATCGACTAGTTGGCAAAGCGTAGCCAACATTGTCAAAGAGAAAAAGTCAAAAGCGCTGCAGCCAAATAATGGTGCTAGAGTTAAACATGTTGTAACCATAACCCTCGAAAACCAATTTCCAAAACCACTTCGCCGACCCCCAAGACAGATACTTAGAATGACACTTAAGACAAGCATTAAATCCCCGATTGCGTATGCTACCCTCACGGCTTCGGTGAATCTCATTTCTTCCAGGATAAAGAGAACTGGAAGAGGCCCAGTTAGTGATGCCCATTTCCAGAATGAACATTTTATTTTCTGTTCTTGGCTTTCGAAAAAAGGATACAGAACGCAAGTTGATATACATGCTTTTACAAGAGCATGCAATGCAATGAGTCTTTTTTTACCGAGGTGCTGTCGAATAAGAAAGCTACATGGCGCATAGAGCTCAATAATCAATTGACCGCGTTGAAGGAATGATGCGAGTACTGAATGGACATGGTCTGAATTCATATCCAGGGTCACTGCATGTAAAAACAGGATGAATAGCGCAAATGTAGATAACAAATGTAAGATGTTTCTTTTTGAATAGAACCTTGAAGTCATGTTGAGGAAATTCGGAATAATCTAACACGGAGGAGATTTTGGCTGAAAAAGAAGGACAAGAAATTCTGGCGTCGACTGCCAGCTCCCTGAAAAAGCAAATATGCACGGAGAATGAAACCCCGAAATCCGCTTGACTCCTCTTCCTGCAAAAATGCATGATGCATGCGCCATGATATCTGCAGGTAAGCGCTTCACCAACGCCCTTTTAGATATGTGGGGCCACTCTACCATAAGGTAGCCAGCTTCGCTTCCCTTCTTTTACTGTATTGCTCAGGCACCCTCCAAAACCTTCTTTCAATTTACCAAAAAGAAAAAAATCCACACTCGACAGATAGCACACCACAGTCTATTGCCACCCTTCAAGAATCTCCGTGACTTTATCTAAAGAATGATGGATAATAGTGTGTTTGTCTTCTCTCACCTCTACCACGGTAGCTAAACATGAAATAGGCAATTTGAGAGAGACACTTTCGAATCGCCTTGCCCAGTACCGGGCAAAGATCATGAAATACAACGAAACGATTCTCGATCGAGAACTAGCAAAGCAGCAAATAGACAAAGAGAGTGAACGAAAATCGAATATAGCCTCAATTCTGGAGGAATTGTGGGGAGGAGACAGGCGGGTTGTCCTTCAGAAAGACATCCGCAAAGTGTCCGATCTTTATCAGCTTATTCCTGATGGCACGGTACCACTCCGGGACCCCGAATCTCAGTCCAAGACATTTTTGAGGCTTGAAGCAGAGTTGAATCAGACAATTGTTGAGAGCCACCGTCCTATCTCACTCCCCGACGAGATCAAAGTTTTTGCGTCTCTCACAGGTGGGCTCGTGGGTCCTGGTTTTGCCATGCTACAAGAGACTACCGTCGTGACGGCCCTTCTACCCTCTTGCTTCGAAGTCAAATCACCGGATTCTCTTCCAAATGCAACCGGCCTTTTGGCGAAATACGGATGGGAGTTTCTTGCTGGATTTCAATGGGGTGGTTCTGGACACGAGGGCACGTCGCATGTTGTTTATGGAATATGTACGAATAAAGATGAACATCATTTTGAAAAGGCGGAGACACTGGGATGGTTGTACGTCATGACCTATTCATATGATCAGGTCGAGGTCTATAAGTACTTGGATGAATTTGTCGAGGATTACACCGAAGCATACGCGGAGATGTGCGAGCATTGGGGGTAGAAACGCCGGGAAAAAAAAAGATTATATTTTACATTAAATTGTTTACAGCTATAGTACCAACTTTGACGTGGTTGTGGGAAATGCTTTGACCTTCTTGAGGAAGTTCAAACCCGAGAGGATTGAAATTGGAAAATGGAACATTGACACTACTCTAAACTAGTATTGAGATATGACGAACTCGGATGAATGCTTGACAGATCTGAAAATCAACAAAAGTGCATTGGGTGTTTGTTATTTGAAATACTGGTAACCAGCCTACTCGAACGAGATATTTCGAATCAAGGCAATTTACTTACCCTTAAACACCAGGGTGTATTTCGGTAGCTTTATGAACCGTGAAATAATTCATTCGCAATTCGTATAACCAAAACTATCTTGAAAGCATGTTTAGTAATGGCGAGATGTTGTGCCGCTGCCTAATGTTCTGGTACTGTAAGCAACATTTCGCGTGTTTTAGTTCTCTAGCATAAGTGAAGTCTGCATCGTTTAAATAACACTCTTTGGTGAGTAAACGTATGGAGCCTGAAAGGCCTGCGACTGAGAAATATCTGCCGCCGAGAATCCACTGCCGAAAATACAAAAGGGGTCTAAGCGAGATTGGCCCTCGCGACACGACACGTCCTCACTCACTACTTATCAAGATACTTCAGTGAACATAGCACATGATATACCAACGTTGATTACTCAAGCACAAATCTCTTCAATAGCCCTCTATCTAACGATCAACACACTAGCCTATGCAAAGAGATCTAGATTCATCCTGTGGAGAGAACCTATTGATAACGACCTAATCAAAAAGCCCATATTCCCCAGTCTACATTCATCTCATCAATTATGTTATCCTAGGTCTGTAACACATGCATGCAAATTGCCGTTATCGCGGGTTCCAATGATGAATTGGTCGCTCTGACATTCGAAGTCCTTCGATGTTACCCCGTTGAATTGGAAGTCAAATCGTTGGACAAGAGCCGCTAGTGCGATATACATTTCGGCCCACGCAAGACTAGACATTAAAAGGTTATCATGGCAGCAAGACTCCCGCCCAAAGAAGTTGAACTTACTTCATGCCGATACAAATCCTTGTCCCTTTCGAGAATGGTGCAAATGTTCTCTCTAGTATTTTTCGGGCCTCGAGATCCATCCATCGATCAGGATCAAACCGCATTGGATCCGGATACAATTTCTCATCGAGGTGCATCCACATGTTGGTCATACCGACTGGTGTACCAGAAGGAATACTCCACTCGCCATAGATGAGGTCCCGGTCAGGAGCAATGCGCTGCAATCGAGTAGCGATACCAGGACTTAAACGGAGACCTTCCATCAATACTGATGTGAGAAAAGGAAGATGCTCTAACTGCACAAGTTTATTCGTACCATGGCTTGTCTTTGCTGATGCGAGCTCGTTCCGCAGCTGCTTGAGGATCTTGGGTTGAGAGAAAACGTGGAAGCAAATTAAGCGAAGAACATTGGCGCTCGTCTCGAAGCCTGCACCACTCACGGTTGTCACCTCGTCACAAATGCGTTTACAAGTCTTTTCTGACGGCGGAAGATCCGATTCCAATATTCCATTCACGATAGTTCGTGTGCCCACCTCGTTAAGCTCGGACTGCGAGGATGCAGCTGCCACGAGAATCTCTGAGTCCTTCTCCATGATCTGTACCACGATTAGATGAAGGTAAGATACGCAGATTGCCACCGTCAATCATAGAGTTTATACCTTGAGATATCGAAAGAATGATTGCGTCTTCTCGTCTGCCATTTTCATAACCCAGTCCGATGGTATTGCCTGCATCATGGGTCCAAACCACCTTAGGTACTTCGTGGTACACCAGACACGGCCGGCAGACTTTTGAAATACACCCGTCATGCCAACATTGAAGTCCTCACGATCGAGACTGTGATAATTCTTGCCAAGAATAAATTCCGATGCGACGTCTTGAGTATAGGCGCTGATAGCAGCGCCAAGATTGAAAGTCGTGTTTGAAAGCCCAGAGAGTCGTTCGCAAAGCTTTTCGGCATTTCTTTTTATCATTTCCTCTTGAGCGGACACTTTAGCTTTCGAAAAGAAGGAGGCCATTGGCGCCCGGCGGGCTCTATGGATGTCGTGGTCCGTAGTACAGATGGTGGAGCCTTTGGATGTGAAAGCGTCGTAATTCCACGGGTATTTATTCCAATGCCCTTCCTGGCGATAGAGCGTTTGGTGATAGAACGGGTCCATGATATGGAGTTCATGTGGACTGATACGGATGATTGGGCCTTTGAAGAATTAATTGTTAGCTCGGGTCCGGAGAGAAACAGAAGCAAAAGGGAAGTATTGCAAGGATCGAGACACAAACCATATTTCTTGTGCATTTCTTTGATCTTGAAAGTGTACTGGCCATTTTGGATTAGATCAAAATAGCCTTCGTAATATCGTGTGATGGCTGCTAGTTTTGGACCAGGAAACTTCGCCAGGGGATGGAAATAGATGCGGTAGAATGCCACAGTAAAGAGATAGATAGCAGTCATCAACAAAATGTTTCGAAATGATAGAAGGAAAGTTAAGGCTTCCATTGTCATGATGATGTGTTGAGAAGCGAAACACCAAAGGTAGAAGTTGCCATGGGGGTTACAGTGTGCCCCTCAAGAAGACCAACCAACCAGACCAACCGACCAACCAACCCAGAAACACAACCAAGCATCCAGTACAAACGAAATCTTGAAGTAACACCATACCTAAGATCTAGAAGCTTATCAGTAAAAGAAGCTCAAATGATTAAATCTCTACTCTACCCATCCTCCCTCTCGATTTGCCCAAGTCTTTAGAAAAGCTACAAAACAAGCCGCCCCCTGTTCAGACCTAGTAATTATCTCTGATTAATCCAGGTACAGATATGCAAGGATACGACTTCAATCGCCCATATGAAGAGACTACCTGAGCGCATATGATACGTCTCGAGCTCGCCTAACAAGTCAATGGTTTGCGTCGTCCGATTCATAACTACAAATAGTAGAGAAAAGGGCAGGTTAATGTTATCGTGTCTTTCAATATTATCGTATCTCTCGATGGAAGCCCTCCTCTACGGGGACGGAAAAAAACTTTCGAACTTGTACCAATGAGACTCGGTTTGAATTCACAGATTCCTTATTCTACAAAATTTAGAAACATATTCAAAAAATATGAGTAGATTTCAGGTCAACTTCTTTGTTTTCTATCCTACACAATTCCTCTTTAATAGCGTTGTTATAATTTAGAAAAGAGACTCATACTCAATTTTTAAGACGCGAAGTGAGTGCTTGTCAGCTACCTATTTCTACCCACTATTCATGTCAATAACTGTACTAAGGTAGGTCCTCCCCACCCCTTGTCACTAAATGCAATTAAACCTTCAAAATTGACTTAATTCACCAGTACCACCTTTCTGCGGTGAGAAAATATCCAAAAAAGATGCGAAATCCGTCTATCTGGAAGGGTTCAAAAGAAGTGACTGGTTTCAGTAGTAGCGCGGCCAAGGTCGTTCTTAACTTGTGTAAAAGTATCGGTTCTCCTTCAAGAATAAGAGCGGGATATTCTATAACAATAATACTATGTTACAAGTACAAACTGGAAAATAGGGCATATGGTCACGTGTCCTAACGACACGTGACCAGTCTGTTTTTCACTTATACTAGATGAGGAGGTAGTAGAGTATTTTTGTCTCTTTCCAGGCTCTTTAGGAGCATTTTCACCTACTATTCTATGCGAGATATACAGCTTACAATACGCTATAAATTCCAAACAATGACGGATAAATGCTCTACATATATTGGTGTCGGCTTTATGCAAATCTCACATATGCAACCAATCAACCACTTGAGATGTAGCCGAGCAGCACTGTAGAAAGGAGGGAGCCCACTTATTACTTGGTGAGCAGATCTACTGTACATGATATCTGAGTGGAGATCTTTCGCTATATGGCAGACAATTCGTCGTTGGAGATAGGGGGCCCATAAAATAGCCGCCCAGCAGATGTGTCACATGCCTTATTGGATAATATCAACTTTAAGTGCCAGAGACTTCCAAGGACACTTCTCTTCATCAAATTTCTTCTCTGATTCCCTCTAATCTTTTTATAAGTAACAGCATTGATATTTGGTCATCCACACCCGACAATACTAACACAGGGAACGGCCATACGCCCCAGCTATTTTGTAGTGTTACATATTCATCTCAGTTATATAACAAGACTCTATGTCTCCCCCTCAGGCCTCCGCATCACACAAGTGGGTACGAAAACCGGCTTTTCATCAAAGTCTTAATTTCACGCACATTGAACATCTGGTAATATGTCTACAGGCTTCCTCGCAATTTATAGGTGGATCAAAATTTACCTCGTCTTATAACCATGGTACCCACAAAAGCTGTTGTGTTTGCGGACATTTACGATTACCCAAGAAGTGGGTAACCACGGCAACATATGGGAGAATTATCGCGTCGGCATCTAAGAACTGTTGGCTTTGCACCGTTCTCCCTAGAGCTATTGATCACTTTTTTGGACCAACTAAAACCCGCATCGCTCATCTTGTCATGGAAGACGACGAGATTGAAATCATAAGACACACTAGCACCGCTGAGCCACTCATAATTGGTGTATCTTTCTGGTCAGAAGGTAAACAATGCTACGAGAGATTACGTTGTTTTGCAGGTGAAGGTAAGTCATCCATCAAGCTCGTAAAGCTCAAATCTTGATTCATTCTAGGGTCTTTTGACCATTTTCCTAAACTCAGTGAACTCAGTCCGGACTTTACTTTAAGCAACGTGGTTGATTGGGCTCTTGAAAAGATCGAGAAGTGCAAGTCCTCACATCGCTTGTGTAGAGGTGGCTTGGAATCTGACCAAGTTCCGGTGCTACCTAGTCGAGTACTCGATCTTTCAACAACAAATGACGGAGAATTTGACACCATTCGCTTATGGGAGACGCACGGCTCATCAGCGAAATATATTGCATTGAGCCATTGCTGGGGTGGTGTGGAAATCACGTGCAAAACAACACGAACTAATATACAACAAAGGATGAATGATGGGTTTCTGGTCAGTGAGCTACCGCTGTTGTTTCAACAAGCTGTGGATGTAGCCAAAGGTCTCGGAGTCTTATATCTCTGGATTGATGCCTTGTGCATTGTTCAAGACGACATCTACGATTGGGAGGTGGAGGCTTCACTCATGGCGAATGTCTATTCAAACTCATTTTTAACTATTGCGGCAACTCGAGCCAACAACAGTCTTCAAGGAATGCTTGGTACTCGTAACGTTGCGGGATTTACTGGAGCTGTACAGCCTTTAGAGTATCACTATATCGACAATCCCAATGGGCCTTCGATAGTCGCCCACCGTGATTTTTCTGGAACAGCCCACAGAACAATGACAGAAAAAGGATTGAATAATGCTGCTCATATAAAGGAAGGAGAACCCTTCGGAGCTACCTCGCCCCTGGTAAGTCTTTCAATTCCATCTTCGAGACTGTGGAAAATTAAGAAGTATAGATGGGTCGCGCGTGGGTACTGCAAGAACGCGTATTTTCCCCACGGACGCTATTCCTGCATTTCGCCGAACTCTTTCTCGAATGTGATCAGTGTATAACTTGCGAATGCGGAATGGCTTCTCCAAATCTACGTCCCACAAGAAGGATAACATCCCTGTCAATGCACGACATTGAAGAACAGTGGTCCCTTCTAGTTTGGCGATATTCCCAACTTCACCTGTCTAATCCAAGCGATAAGTTGCCAGCCTTCTCCGGTATAGCTTCTGCTTTCAAGGACTATTTTAAGGACGACTATCTTGCCGGTATATGGAAGACAGAGAATCTGGATTATTTTGCTGCACAATTGGCGTGGCGGGTGTGGCGCAAGGGATTTGGAATTCAAACTAAACCAGGCGAACACTCCGCATACCGATCTGTACCATACAGAGCACCGACTTGGTCGTGGGCATCAGTAGATCACAAACAGAATCCAGAGATACCTTTGAGGATCCTCCCATTCCACGGATCGCCCCCAGCCGCTGAAGGTCTACAGATAGCAAGAGCTAACTGTACCGTTTCTGGAGCAAACCCTTATGGGGAGGTTACATCTGGCTACCTAGAAATCCGGGGGAAGTCTACAGCGGCAAACCTATGTGAGAATAGATGCTCAACAGGAGGTCAAATTCCCTGGCATGAAAGTTGGTGTCTTGATATATTGGATAAAGATACGCAATGTAACTTGCTCTCTTTAGACGTTGCCTTACAATTGGATCAAATGGACAGCGACGGATTTGCCTTTACGACTGTGCATCTTCTGCTGATACTCCAGGACATTGGTAGTAGGCATGATGCAAGAGCTATTGTATTAATAGCTAGCAAATCATCACCTGCATCATTTGAGCGCATTGGTGTTGCTGATATTACTGGAGGTTATGGCAATTGGCCTTTATGTACTTTCCAAATAGTCTAATGTTGTTTTTCAGCCATACTATTTTTGACGAATGTTACCCTACACAAGTTCACACATGGGTGAAAAATAATGGAGAAAAGAAAAACAATAGTGATCTAAACTTGGGTGTATTATACTGTAGGACGTTACACTTAAGTAGTAGTAGTAGTAGTAGTTCTACTATAAAGAGAGTTAAATCTAGTAGTAAGAATAAGAATTCGAGAAATATAAATATTAATAAGAAAAGATATCGAAAAACCTATTAGTACTTAATTAAAATAACTTATATTAAAGTTAACTTTTCGTAAACCTTAAAAGGTTTCTTATTAAAGAAAAGATTAAAATATTAATTATAGAGATATTATTACTAGCTACTAAAGTATTATATAAGAGAAAGGTTTCCTAGTAAGGTAATAAAGATAAAAGGATTAAAGGAAAGGTTAACCTACTAAAGCTTTAAGTTTTTTTAGTTTTTTCGAATTTTAAATATATCTTAGCTAACTTAGTAGGTTCTAATAATTAGCTTTATATTAAGAATAACTAGAAATACTAGATTATTAAACCGTAAAGTTCTTATAAAAGTAATTTATAAGGGTATATAAACTTTATAGTAACTTAAACTTTCTTAGAATAATAATAAACTTATAATAGTTAAATCTTTCTTAAGTCTTTTAAGTATTATTTAAATTTTTTATAAATATATATATATATATATAAAAAATATTAATAATAAGGTAAAGAAACTATAGAACTTTATCTAATAGTATTAAATAAAGGTAACGTTATTAAAGACTTAGAAAGACCTTTAGAATATAAACCGAGAATAGAAGGATTTATAAGTATAAATATATAAGGGATTAGGTCCTAAGTATAGTACTAGCTATACTAGTACTTACTAAGCTAGCTAAGAGTATAATATATACTACCCTTTTATTTATAGAGTTCGAGAAAACTCTTCTCTTCCTCCTTTATTAAACTTATTAAATACTATAATTAAGCCTCTATATATACGCTACTCCCCTATAATATTAAGTTCAATTAATTATAGCTAACTAAGATACTACTATATAAGATAGTATATAAGTACTTAAGGGATTCTACTAGAGTTATACCCTTAGCCTAGTAAGAGTCGATTAATTCTACCTAGCTCCTAAAAGTATAGTATAGCTATTACTAGAGTTATTCTAAGAACTTATAAACGTAGTTTAAAACCTAAGCTACTATATATAATAAGTAGAAGAAGATATAGAAGTAGTAAAAGCTAAGATAAGAAGGCTATAAAACTAAGGATAGATAGCCTCTACCCTCTTATTAATAAACGCGCTCCTAAGGAACTTAGTATAAACTCTTAACTAAATAAATTAATTAGATTCTAATAACTAAGTCTTAAGTCCTAGAGACTAGAAACTACTAACCTAAGATAGATATATAAGTACTTTCTAAAACTACTTTCTAAGACTTAGGAGTTCTTATAAGGTAAGGTCCTTTATAAAACTATTACTCTCCCTAGAATACTACTAGAATATAATTTATAATATCCTTTTACTATAGGAGTAAGCCTAAATAAGATACTTTTAAGAGAAGGGAGGTAATAGAGATAAGAAGAACCTTAACTACTTCTTTATATAACTTAATAAGACTTTTATAAATAGTAATAAGTAAGCTAAGGCCTTAGAGAGGCTTAATAATATTAGATACTCTATAGGTTAACCCTAGTATAAATACTAGCTTAAATTTAATAAACTTTTACTAGTAGTAGATAGGGAGAGCTAGAATAATAATATAAAGATTAGTTACTTCTAGAATACCTTCTTAAACTCTATATAAATATATATAGCTACTATACTTAAATAAATAGATTACTATAAATTTACTAAAGAAGTTAAGTATATTATAACTAACCTTAAAAAGACTAACTAGTTTAAATTATTAAATAAGAAATAGAAGGAGAAGACTAAAGAAACTAGTATTAGAGGACTAGCGTTCGCTCTATAATAGAAGTAGTCCTTATTACTTTAGCTAGATAGTAAAAGTAATACTATAATAAAAATAATATAAATAGGTAGTAATTAATTAGAATATTATAGAGACTATAAAAGGAATCCTAGTAACTATTAGCCTATAGGTAGAAAATAAAAGGCTAAGTAAGTAAACTAAGATAAAAGGGAGAGATACTAAAAGAAGAAACTCTATTACTAATATAAAGCTTTAAGATACTAGGCTAGAGACTACTTATATAACGCTCCTACTTTACTAGTTAAGATTAACTAGGTTAAAGTAAAACCTATACTAAAGGATAATAATAGAATAATAGAAGCTAATACCTCTAAGTTAGAAAAAGAGTAGCTTTTAGTTATAGTTAAAAACTAAGAGTAAAAGAGATATTAGTAAAAGGATAAGAGAAAGTAAAGAAAGTAATAAATAAAAACCTTATATATATAAATATAGTCTTTTAAGAATCTTTTAAAACCTTTACTTTTATTAATAAAGGATACTAATACTATACTATAATAAATAGAGACCTTATAAAAGAACTAAGACTCTTAAATATAAGTAATAAGAAATAGAAAATAAAAGAAGCCTTTTTATTTATAAGTAATTTAGAAGCTAAAAGAGTAATTACCTTCTAAATAAATATTACTAGGTACTACTAAGTAGTCTATATATATATAATACTAAACTTAAACTTTCTAATAATTCTTAAGAACTTATAGTATAAGGGATTAGGCCCTAAGTATAGTACTAGCTATACTAGTACTTACTAAGCTAGCTAAGAGTATAATATATACCTTTCTTTTATTTATAGAGTCTAAGAAGACTCTTCTNCTTTATTAAACTTATTAAATACTATAATCGAGCCTCTATATATATACTACTCCCCTATAATATTAAGTTTAATTAATTATAGCTAACTAAGATACTATTATATAAGATAGTATATAAGTACCTAGGTAATTCTACTAGAGTTATACTCCTAGTCTAGTAAGAGTTAATTAATTCTACCCGGCTTCTAAAAGTATAGTATAGCTATTACTAGAGTTGTTCTAAGAACTTATAAACGTAGTTTAAAACCTAAGCTATTATATATAATAAGCGGAAGAAGGTATAAAAGTAGCGGAAGCCGAGATAAGGAGGCTATAAGGCTAAGGATAGATAGCCTCTAACCTCTTATTAATAAACTCGCTCCTAAAGAACTTAGTATAAACTCTTACTTAAGTAACTTAATTAGATTTTAATAACTAAGTCTTAAGCCTTAGAGACTAGAAACTACTAACTTAGGATAGATATATAAGTACTTTCTAAGATTATTTTCTAAGGCTTAAGAGCTCTTATAAGGTAAGGTCCTCTATAAAACTACTACTCTCTCTAGAATACTACTAAAATATAATCTATAACACCCTTCTACTATAGGAGTAAGCCTAAATAAGATACTTCTAAAAGAAGGGAGGTAATAGAAGTAAGAAGGATTCTAATTACTTCTTTATATAACTTAATAAGACTTTTATAGATAGTAATAAGTAGGCTAAGGCCTTAGAGAGGCTTAATAATATTAGACACTCTATAGGTTAACCCTAGTATAAATACTAGCTTAAATTTAATAAACTCCTACTAGTAGTAGATAAAGAGAGCTAGAATAATAATATAAAGATTAGCTACCTTTAAAATACTTTCTTAAACTCTATATAAATATATATAGCTACTATACCTAAATAAACAGATTACTATAAATTCGCTAAGGAAGTTAAGCGTATTATAACTAACCTTAAAGAGACTAACTAGTTTAAATTATTAAATAAGAAATAGAAGGAGAAGACTAAGGAATCCGGTATTAGAGGACCGGCGTTCGCTCTATAATAGAGGTAGTCCTTATTATCTTAGCTAGATAGTAAGGGGGATACTATTATAGGAGTAATATAAACAGGCGGTAGCTAATCGGGATATTATAGAGACTATAAAGGAAATCCTAGGGACTATTAGACTATAGGCGGAAAATAAAAGGCTAAGTAGGTAGACTAAGACAAGTAGGAGAGACGCCGAAAGGAGAAACTCTATTACTAATATAAAGCAGTGTTTGGTATCTCCCGTCCGTTCTACTCCCGTCCTTTCCTATCTATACTCCTTTCCAAGGCCTATCCGATACAGATTTTCGGCTCTCCTATCTATTCCTTTCCGGACTAATTAACACTCCTTATCCTCGCTAGGGTACTAGATAGGAAAGGACGGGAGTGGTCCTGAGGGCCGGGGTGTTATAGGTTTTAGTAGGTCTAAATAGGTCTAAATAGCCCGGTTTGAAATATACCTCCGTAGTGGAAATTACAAAGTGATCCCCTCCTTGGCTCCCACGTGCCTTCGTACTATACCTAGGTAGGTATCTATTCCTAGGACCCACCCTTTCACGTGCCTTTGTACCGTAAAAAGACTGTCACTTTCGTAGTAAAAAGACTAATTAGCGAACCCTCCCTGGCGCTCCCACGTGCCTTCGTACCGTAGCAAAAAGACTGTCACTTACGTAGTAAAAAGACTGTCACTTGCGTAGTAAAAAGACTGTTACTTGCGTAGTAAAAAGACTGTCACTTGCGTAGTAAAAAGACGACTTAGCGAACCCTCCCTGGCGCTCTCACGTGCCTTCGTACTATAGCAAAAAGACTGTTACTTGCGTAGCAAAAAGACTACCCAGCGAACCCTCCCTGGCGAACCCTCCCTGGCGCTCCCACGTGCCTTCGTACCGTAGCAAAAAGACTGTCACTTGCGTAGTAAAAAGACTGGCTTACGTAGCCAAAAGGCTGTTACTTGTATAGTAAAAAGGCTGTCACTTACGTAGTAAAAAGACTATAAAAAACGTAGGCCTTACGTAATTTAACCTTATTTCAGCCTCTCCTTTCCGTTCCTCTCCCGAACCTAGCCTTTCCTTCTCCGCTCCTATCTAGTTATATAATTCGCTCTCCTTTCCTTTGCTAGGCCAA
>LT855410.1:4009413-4051643 GCA_900184765.1 Hymenoscyphus fraxineus
TTCTAAGTAGAGTCTAATTAAAACTTATAGGGGATAATACTTATCCTTTATATTAATATAATTAAAGTATAAATATAAACTATAAGGGATTTACTATATAAAATTAGTAGACTCTACTAAAAAAGTACTAGAGTCTAACTTACCTCGGGTATTATATAGTTTATACTATAACAAGTATAATAGGTATAATAGAGGGCGGCTATACTTATCTAGTTAGATTTTAATAGATACTACTAAGGGAATATAGGAAATATATATAACTTACCTATTATTACTACTATTATTATTATAGTTTAGAAAGAAGGAAAGAAGGAAAGGAAGATAAAGGGAGCCTTATATACCCTAGTATATAAATAAACAAAGGATTATATAAGAAAGTATATCTAGAATAACGTTAAGGTAAGGTAAAGACAATCTAGAGAAGTATAATTAAGCTAAAAGTAAAGTTTATAAAGAAAAGCGAATTTAGTATAATATTTAGTAAAGTCCTTTATAGAACTAGACGGAATCCGGCGCCTTTCTANTATACACCTTTCTTTTATTTATAGAGTCCGAGAAGACTCTTCTCTTCCTTCTTTATCGAACTTATTAAATACTATAATCGAGCCTCTATATATACGCTGCTCCCCTGTAATATATAAAAAGTATATAATAAAATATAAACTATACTAGAGAAATAGCGTTTCTACTATAGTAGAGTATTACTATAAGTAAAGGAAGGTTATAATTACTATAACTATAAGAATAATAGTACCTTTATAATAGTAGCTACTTTAAATATAAAGGATATTAGAAAAGCTTTTAAGGTTAAAGAGGAGCTATTTATAGAATAGCTAAAATAACTACTACTTTTAAAGATTAAGAATATAGTACTACTCTTTTCTAAATAAGAAGTAGAAAAGCTAGTATCTTATAGGCCTAGTATTAATACTAAAATCGATATTTACTTATAAGTAGATAGTACTTCGACTACTTTACTATAAGAGGTACTTTATAATATATCTAGAGATAAACTATTAGTCTTAAGGAAATCTCTTAATAACTTATAAGAAAAAGGATTTATTAAACCTTTTATATTAGAAGTAGTAGCTCTTATCCTATTTATATAAAAACTAGGAAAAGAACTAAGATTCTATTATAACTACTAAGTACTAAATATAATTATAAAACTTAACTATTACCCTCTACTACTAATACTAAAGACCTTAAAAAATATAATAGAGGCTAACTAGCTTATAAAGGTTAATATTATCTCTACTTTCTACTAAATTTAAATAGTAAAAAGCTATAAATATAAGACTATCTTTTAAATAAGGTTTAGTTCTTTTAAATAGCTAGTAATAATATTTAATCTAAGTAGAGCTCTTACTATATTTTAATAGTATATTAATAGTTTACTATAAGACTTACTAGATATTTACTACTTAGCCTTTATAAATAATATAGTAATTTATACTAAAAGGTCTAAGAAGGACTACTTTAAAAAAGTATAAAGTATCTTTTATAAACTTTAAGATAAAGGCTTATTCTTTAACCCTAAAAAAAATAAATTTATAAAGAAATAGATTAAATACTTAGGATTTATTATATATACTAGTAGAAAAGAAATAGAACCTAACCCTAAGAAAGTTAAAATAATATAGAACTAAGTAGTTTCTAAGATATAAAAGAAAGTCTACTAGTTTTTAGAGTTCTATAACTTCTACTAAATATTTATACCTAACTACTCTTAGCTAGTAAGATAGCTAATAGTACTTACTAGTAAGAGAACCCTATTCTCTTAAAGAGAAAAGGAGAAACTAGCCTTTTAAGTATTAAAAAGTAAGTTTTATAAAGCCTCTATATTAGTAAAATAGGACCTAACCCTATTTATATTTCTTAAGATAAACTATAGTAGATTTATAATAGAAGGTATACTTTTTTAAAAAAAGAATAAAATCTATTAACTAGTAAGCTTTTTCTTTAAGAAACTAAATAAAATAGAAATTAACTATAATATTTATAATAAAGAGATATTAGTAGTAGTATCTTTACTTAAGTTCTAAGTACTTAAACTAAAAGTAGTAAGCCCCTTTATAATATAGATAGACTATAAGAACTTAAAATACTTTATAACTAAGAAGTAACTAACTAAACATTAAATTTAATAGTATAAGACCTTAGCTTTATTTTAGTTTACTTTTTACTACTAGCTAGGCTCTAAAGCTATTATACTAGACGCCTTATCTAGAAGAGAATAGGATACTCTAAAAGTAAATAATAAGATATCTAGGTATAAACGTTTTTTAGAGCTAAACTATATTAAAAACTAGCTAGACCTAGGAAAGGAAAGAGAAGTAGTAGTAGTAGCTACTACTTTAGTCTAGCTTTAGAATATATAGTAAGAGGACCCCTTAAACTAGAACTAGGACTCCTAAGTACTATTCTAGGAATAAGAACTTAATAAACTCTAGGATAAATTAGTAGTAAAGGACTTATTATATAATATTATTTTCTAATTAGTCTTAAATAGTAACTAATCCTTTTTAAGCGAAGTTAAAATAAAGATCTAAGTAAGTAACTATAAAATCGATAAAAAGGGCTACCTATACTACTATAAGAGATTATAGGTTCCTAAAGTACTATTTTTAATAGAGGCTAAGACTAAATCTTAAGAATAAAAATTATTTAATCTATTTATAATTTATAAGTCTATAGCTACCTAGGTAAGGATTCTATTACTTTTATAATAAAATAAAACTTCTACTAGCCGCTCTAGTCTAAATATATAAGATAGTTCTTAAAGAACTATAATTACTATAGAAGGAATAAAGTATAGTAGAAGTATAAGTATAAACTCCTATAGCTACTACTAGTACTTAACTAATTCTTCTAAGAACTCTTAATAGATTTTATAACTAACCTACTAGACTTATAAGAGAATTATTACCTCTAGATTATTAAAGACTAATTAAGTAAGACTATAGTACTAAAGGTAATACCTAGTATAAAAGTAGAGGAATATATTAAAAAGTTTATAGAATACTAGGTTTATTACTATAGTATACCTTATACTATTACTAGTAATAGAGGTATAAACTAGATAAGTATATTTTAGAAAATATTTTACTATCTAATAAATATATAATAATAACTTAGCTCTATATACTACTTATAAACTAATAGAGGCCTAGAAAGATTAAACTAAGAAGTATAAGCTTACTTTTAGAACTTTATTAACTAAAAGTAATTTAACTAGAAACGTTAGCTTTCTATTACTTAACTAGTACTTAATAGATATTACTAAGTAGGCCTTAGAATAAGTCTCTTCTTTATAATATATAGCTTCGACTTTCCTTCTCTAATTCTATTTAAAGTAAATACTAGTATAACTTTAAATTTTCTAGTATTTAAGAGAGTAAAAGTATTTATAAATAAGATTAAAGGGATTATAGTACTATACTAATCAAATATAGTAGAATCTATCTAAAAGTAGAAAAAAAGTACTAATAAGAGAAGAGCTCCTACTCTAGTCTATAGAATAGGTAATAAAATATAGCTAGACCTATATAACTACTATATAAATAGACTAAAGAGAAGTTTAAACTATAAATATATAAAATATATAGTAGAAGAAGTCTTATTATTATTAACTATTTACCTATTAGGGATTCCTAGTAATATTTATCTTATATTCTATACTAATCTTTTTTATTAAGTAAGCTAAGACCTTCTACTAAGATAGGAGACTAATAATAAATAACTTATATTTAAACTTTTCTAGATATATAAAGAATAGTAGGTAAAAGAAATACTATATACTTAAAATAAAGCTAAAAGAAAAAGAAAAATTAAATAAGTACTAGTAAAGTAGGTAAATTACTATAAACTAATATAAGAGCTCTTAGAAAATCTAGTAAATACTATTACTCTAGATAACTTTAAAGCTAAGTATAATAATCTTATAAAAAATAATAGTTTAAAAACTAAATAAGAAAAAAAAAAGAAAAACTAAAAGAAAAAGCCTATAGAGACTAATAAAAGTAGGATAGAGTATTAGAGCCTTTTAGTAAAGAGAGAGTTTAAAGACTATATTATTCTTTTATTTCTTTTTATTTTCTTTATAAATCTTTTATCTATAGTAGAATCTAGTAAGAAATAAATAGATTACTAGTCTTTTATAGTAGAGAAAGAATTTTAAATATTATTTTATTTTTTTATTTTTTTATTTTATTATTTTTTATTTATAATATCTAGTTTATTTATTAAAAACTACTAAAAGAGTATAAGAAATAAACTATTTATTTACCCTAACTAAAAAACTACTATAAACTACTAAGAAACTTAAAGATATTACTATTAAGATATCTAGAACTAATAAAAAAGTACTAGAGACTACTTATTAAGCTACTTTAATATATATAGTATTAGAATTAACTAGAATAACCTTCTTCTTTTTTAGTTTCTAAACCTTTAGACCTAAACTATATTTCTTCTTTTTCTTTAAAGTAATAGGATTATTACTATTAGTATTTATCTTAATCTTAATAGTAATTAGGTTATTATAATAGTTTCTTAAAACTAGAGCTAGAGGTCTACTACTAATTCTAAAAAAAAAGTAGTAAGTAATAGAAAGTTAATAGAGACTAGTAGAAACTTATAAGAGACTATTCTAAGCTATAATTTACTTTATAGTTAAGTTAACCTTAGTAGAAATATTACTAAGAATAAGTAGTTAGTAATAAAAACTTAATAGAAACTAGTATATTTATACTAAAAGTAGACTTAATTATTAAAGATATAAGAACTTTATATTATATATTATTATTTCTTAAAGGTTTTCTAGGGCTCTACTACGATAATAGTATTAGCTAGCGCTTTTTTAATAAAAACTAAAAAAAAAAAAAAAAAGAAATTTCTTATTACTTAGTATTAGTCGATCTAGTCTAGATAGTATAGGTAAGATAGGCTAATACTCTACTATTAATAGTTACTAGTATTTTCTAAGTAGAGTCTAATTAAATCTTATAAGAGATAATACTTATCTTTTATATTAATATAATTAAAGTATAAACGTAAACTATAAGGGATTTATTATATAAAATTAGTAGACTTTACTAAAAAAGTACTAGAATCTAACTTACTTTAGGTATTATATAGTTTATACTATAATAAATATAATAGATATAGTAAATAAGAGCTATACTTATTTAGTTAGATTTTAATAAATACTACTAAAGGAATATAAGAAATATATATAACTTACCTATTAGTATTAGTATTATTATTATAGTTTAAAAAGAAGGAAAGGAGGAAAGAAGGGTAGAAGGAGCCTTATATACCCTAGTATATAAGTAAATAAAGGATTATATAGGAAGGTATATCTAAGATAATATTAATATAAGAAAAAGACGAGTTAAAGAAGTATAATTAAACTAAAAAGAAAAGTTTATAAAGAAAAGCGAATTTAGTATAGTATTTAATAAAATCCTTTATAGAACTAGATAGAATCTAACGCCCTTCTAGCGAAGGGAGGGAGTATTATAAGGGATTAGGCCCTAAGTATAGTACTAGCTATACTAGTACTTACTAAGCTAGCTAAGAGTATAACGTATACTACCCTTTTATTTATAGAGTTCGAGAAGACTTTTCTCTTCCTCCTTTATTAAACTTATTAAATACTATAATCGAGCCTCTATATATACGCTACTCCCCTATAATAAAATAAAAGAGAATTAGTCTTTCTATCTAAGAGGTTTAACTATATTTATAGTTATAAAGTAAATAATACTTTATAAGTAATATAAAGTTAAGTATAATACTAATATATATAAGATATATTCCTATAAGATAAAGGTATAACTAAATAACTATATATTATTTTATAATATTAAGTAAATCTTTAGTTCTAGCTTCTAGTTATTCTTATTTAAATTTACTCTTCCTTAGTAAGTTTAAGTTTTATAATCTAATATATCTTTTTTTACTAATATTCTTTATAGATTATTAGCTTATAAATAAGAATTAATCTAGGAAATAAATAAAATAATTAATTAGTAGTTAGAAAAGCTTTTATAAGTAACCGATTTAGCTTATTAAATATATATAATACTATATATTATATATAAAAAGATTTTACTACTAGGCTTAAATATAAAGAATACTTTAGAAGTAAATAGAAATATTTTAAAACTCTTTAATTTATTATTAGAGTTATTTCTATTATAACCTACTCTATTAGCTACTAGTTTAACTACTACTAATAATTCCTTTATTAGAAAAACTATAACTATAAACCTAAGTAAAGGAAATTATATAATAAAAGTAATAGAAGCTTAAAAAAGCTAGTAATAAGCTAACTAATAATAAGCTAATTAGAGGTAAGAGTTCTAATAATTAACTAATATATATACCCTTATTATTAGAGAAGCTAGTTAGGTAAGTATTATTTTAAGAACTCTAATATTTTATTTCTTTATTTTTTTATAATTCTTTTACTTTATATTTAAAGGGTCTTTTTCTCTTTATAACTACGAATAGTTTTAAAGCTAGTAGCTTTATTTTCTTTTTATATTAATAATTATAGAAGGCTATAAAGCCTAGTCTCTCTTTTTTTAATTCTTCTTTTAAAGGTATTAAAAGTTTTTTCTAGTAGGTAATAAGTTTACTAAAGCCTAGAATTATAGTTTTTTACTTTTTATAATAAAAGGTTTCTATAGTTTTAAGATTTAATCTAATTCTAGATATACTTATAATTATAATTATATAAATATATAATTAAAAAAGAAGGTTAAACGTTCCTTTCTTTAAATAATCTACTTTATAAAACCTTTATTTATATTATTTACTAACTAAAACTCGAAATTAATATTACTTTAAAATTATAGATATTATACTAACTATTTATACTTCTCTATAGATACTAATTACTTCTAGAATAATATCTAAATAACAAAAAACTTTAAAAAAAAGTAATTCCTATTTTAAATATAATTATTCTTTTATTTAATTATAAAAGATAATCTAAAATAGAGTTATAAAAGTCTTATAGAAATTTACCCGGGCGTATCTAGAATGTCTAGAATCCTAAGTTAGAGAAGAGTAGGAAGAACCTTCTAATACAAAATCGGTAACATATTCAAGGTCCCTTTAGCGACACCGGAGTTAGCGAAAAGGCTACCTTGAATAGTTATTAAGTATTGTAAGGGGAAGAATAATCTAGAAGTAAACTAGAGCCTCGATAGAGAATCATTCCTTCTACCTTAGATCTCTTTAACTCTAACTTTCTTTCTATAACCCGCCGTAGGTCTATTTATATTAAAGGATTTTCTTTTTACGTAAGTGGGTCCTACTTATCTAAATAAATATGTTACTAGGATAATACTAACTACTAGTTTCCACCGCACGGAAACAGAAGCGTACGAAGGAGGGACATGTACTAGCGCTATATAAGCTAGGCTCCTACCTACAGTACTTAGCTCACCAGTCATCTGAGTGTAACTCTCCTGGCACCCTAGCCTTCCATATTCCTAGCAGCAAAAGATAGTATTCGGGTTTAGCGGCGTTACTAGATTCTATATTCACCAACAAGTAGGTAACTAAAATCGTAACAGAGAACATCGGCGGCCATTAAACCCTACTCTTCTTCACTCTTCCACCTCTACCCTTCAACTCTAATCTGGTCGCGGAACTCATCATAGTGGGCGACAATGGCTACTACAATGAACATAGAGATCGGTCAAAATCCCGTCGAGAAGGATTCCGACAAAAGGGTTGTTATTAGAGCCGAAGGAAACACCTAGGTTTGGTCTCCTAAAGGTTAAGATCTGACGCGCTCTGCGGACCTAGCGAACAGTAACGGTATCCACCTTAATTACGAACTCGTCAACATTAAAATTAATCCCGCCAAAACGGTATTAGTGATTATCGATATGCAGAACATTGGTCTAAACAAAGCACTTAACCCACCGTCTGCTCCCCCCATGTACGATACTCAGGACGCGATCCTCTAATACGCCATCCTAGCCGCGCGCAAGCTTAGTTTACAAACCATCTAGCTCAACTAGGGCCTTACTAAGGAGGATCTCGCTAGTATACTACCGTCTGAATTTCGTATGTTTACCTTCGACGTTAATACAGCAAAGGTTGACTACGGCCTTGGAGATCGGCAGGGCGACCCTAACGACCCCGCAAACTTCCTCAAATGCGGCGAACGGCCGAATCTTATTAAATTGCTAGGCATAGAGCTAGGAGAAATCGTCTTAGAGGATGGTAGCAAGGTCAACGCCGGTCGGATGATGATAAGGGGAGCTTAGAATACTACTTTACATGGGCCGTTGGTAGGTACATACGAGGAGGGCAAGAAAGCACCTCGTCCAGACGTTTGGATCTACAAAAATCGAAATTCCGGTCTTTGGACCGAGAAGTCTACTTTTGGCGAGTACCTAAAAAAGGAGGGCATTCGCACGCTTCTATTTTCCGGTGTCAACACCGATCAGTGCGTCGGCGCAACTCTTTAAGACGCTAATGCTTAAGGCTTTGACACAGTTTTCCTAAAGGACGGGTGTGGAACCGACAGCCTGCTATATACCAAAGCAACTTACGAGTTCAACTGTGCCCGGGCGTGGGGTTTTTTGACTAGCTGCAAGGCCCTCGTAAAAGCCGTAGGGCTAGATTACTAGCACAAGATCTGAGAGGCTAAGTTTTATTCTGTATAAGCAGGATCTATTAGGCGGATTTGGCCCTGTCTTCTATTTAGCGTTAGTAGAAAATAATTAAAGACAAGCGAATATCCTTTCGGATTACTTAATTCTATCTTAAGAATCTAATTCAATGGAATTTAGATGTAGTAGATATTTATAGAAGAGTTAATTACTGAAATATCCCTGGAGGAGTAATAGAAGTTAGGATTAACCCTCTAAGAGCAGTAGAAGTAAAACTATTTACTAATATAAAGTAAAGTTATTTATAAATATATAGTTCGAGATATAAGTCTTTCCGGTTAGTTATTATATTATTAGATTCTAGTACTATTTTATAAGATAGCCGTTACCCCTAGGAGGTTACTAGTATTAGTACTCTTAGTAGAACTAGTAACTAATAGTATAGCTAGTACTAGACTTAGTCTAGTTAATAATAAAGTATTACTACTATTTATTAGGAATACCTTATAGTATATATATAAAAGACTTAAATTCCTAACTAACTATTATATAAAAAGAATATCTAGGTATAGTTATACTAAGGCCTATTTATATTATATAACTAAACTATTATAATAATATATATAAGAAGATAAAGGAAGAAAATATAAGATATAAGATATAAGAAGATAGTAGATTAAGCGAAGTAATTTATTAGGCTCTAGTTTAAGCTTAACTTACCTTTAATCTAATCTAAAATTCTACTAAACTCTTATATTTAAAGATAACTAGTATCTTTTCTCGCTTTATTTAAGTCCTAGAAGGGGAAGTTATATAGTACTATCTAAGATAGGCTATAATACTACTATATATTAGCTAGCTACCTATACTTACTTAGAACTATATACGAATATATAAGATTATATTTAGTATCCGGGCTTAAGAAGCTAAACTAATACTAATTAGTAATATTATAGATTAAACTATCTAATACCTTCTATTCTAGAATTATAAAATATAACTTTCTTTCTCTAGTTCTTATCTAAACTCGAGACCCCTCTATAACTATAATAAACGAACGAAATATCTAACTACGATTAAATTAAAGTCGATACCTCTCTTAGACCTAATTCTAAAGGGAAAGAGAGAGTAGCTTCTACTCTCGAGAAACTTAAAGCCTTCCTCGAAAAGAAAGTTAATAATTATATAAGAAAGGGGACCTAGAAGGAGCGTTCCTATTTAATACCTTCTAGGTAGACTTTAAAGGGTAGTAGAGAGTATAGTAGCTCTCGGTATTATAAATACGAACGGTAGTAGTAAAAAACATAAGAGAGATACTTCGAAAGAAAGGAGTTAATATCGGAAAGGTTAAACCGGCGGCCTACGCGCTATTTAACCTATAGAATAAGGAGTTAATACTATTATAGAATAATAAAGAGGACCTATTAGAAATATAGAAAAGTAGATTAAGGGTAGTAGTATTTAGGAGATACTATAAAACAAAGGTTCGAAAGTATTATAAACTAGGTTCGAAGAAGCTATATTATAAATTATATAGACCTTATAAATTAATTCTAAAAGATATAAATACTTTTAAAGATATAAGTATAAGTATCTCGGAAGAACTTAAGAAGAAGATTACCTAGGTACTTATATAATTGAATTAACTTAAATCTAAGATATTACTAAGGCTACTTCTACTTATACTTCTACTTCTACTTCTACTTTCTCTAATACCCTTGATTTAATAAGAAGAAGTACTAGTTATACTAATAATTCTACCTCCTCTACCGCTAGTTATACTACCTTTACTACCGCTAGCTATACCTTTACTAGTTATACTTTCGCTAATTATATAATTACCTCTAGCTACTCCTTTACTAGTATTAAAACCGGCTTCGAATATTCTATAACTAGTTTAAAGCCTAGGTCCTCTAGTCTTAATCTATAACTTTTAGATAATTCGTACTAGGGATATAGCTCTCGAACTATACTCCTAGCTAGATAGTATAGCTAGCCTATATATATAAACGGGTGATTTACTATATAAAATACCCTGTTTTACTATTAGAGTTCTCTTAAAGTCCGAAAAGAATCGTTCTAGCTTTTCTACCTGTTTTATTTATAAATAGCTTTAGTTTTTAGCTTCCCCTTACTCGAAAGGGCTCTATTAGACCTCCGAGACACCCCTTCCCCGGGGTACTAAGCTTCGAGATACCCCCTTACCTTATTATAGGCCTCGAGCCTACTTATATATTCTATTAGGTATATATATAAACTTTAGGTAGTCTTAGACTCTTAAATTCTACTAGCTTTCTACTTAGATTTATATAGGTTAGAAAGGGGTAGGTAGAAGTTAGAAGAACGTAATTAAATAAATAGATTAGTTTTATTTTATTTTATAGAGGGTATAACTAGTTCTATACTCTCGTCCCCTCTTTTAGACTTAGTCTTATAGAGGGTACTACTAGCTTCCGTTAGTACCCTTGTCCTCTCTTTTAGTACTACTATTACGGTTTTATTAGTTGTTTTTAAATAGTACTAGTATTACTTTATTTAAGTCCTAGAAGGAGAAGTTATATAGTATTATCTAAGATAGACTATAATACTACTATATATTAGCTAGCTACCTATACTTACTTAGAACTATATACGAATATATAAGATTATATTTAGTATTTAAGCTTAAGAAGCTAAACTAATATCTTTTAAATAAATAGCGTTTATAGCTTCTATATTAATAAAAGTTACTAATTAAGGCGGGAGTATATTATTAGATAAGAAGCTAGCCTATATAGCTAGACTAGGCGGGAGGCCTCTTATAAGAAAATAACTATAGTAAGAAACTAGGTAACTAGATTATTAATATATATATACTATAGATATTAATATACTAAACGCTTAGTATATATTATACTATTCGCTAGCCTAGCTAAAATAAATATAGAGTTAGATATTATTATAGGTATAAAGTATAATATAACCCTTTCTAATTATTTCAAGATAACTAAAAACGGCGAAGCTTATAAAATAAATACAAATGTTATAATTAAGCTAGGAATGTTAAAGAGGTAATAGAATAGTTACTGAATTAAAAGAACCCACCCATTTTCCGCTCTATATAGATTCCTAAACCATATTTAAGATTCCCATCTCTATCCTTTTTTTCTCATTGATACGAAGAGGCTGACTAAATGTTGAATTTGGCCATTTGATATATTATCTCCTCTCCCTCTCTCTCAATGAGACCTTGGCAACCCCGCCATCCTCTCTTCGGCCAGCTCCGCCTCTCCGATAGCAATGCCCCTATGCTTCTCACTCCGGGCAACAAGTCTGTATTTTAGCGAGGCGGGGTAGCTGACCAGACCGTAACTGAAGTCATCGGCGTCGGGGATGTAAGGTTTACCGTTTTCGATAACGGGGACGACTTTGAATGCCCAGAGCATGCTGGAAGTCTTAGTCGGGGAGGAAATTCCAGGATGTGCATTGGGATGGGGATTGGACAATGGGAATATGGGACGAAGGAGGGAGGGAGTTGTGACGGTACAGGTCACGTGCAGGTATAGTGTCGTGATACCAGACTCGGGAGGAAAGACTCAGGAGGAAGGAACGATTCACTTACCGCGCCATACCAATATACAGCGACTGCAGCGCAACGTACATCCCCGGACAAATTCTTCTCCCAAAGCCAAACACGCCGAATTTGTACGTCTGCAGCCTTGGATCGGAGATATTCAGGAATCTCTCCGGCTTGAACGCATCGCCATCGGGGAATACGGCTGGATCTCTCATCATCATCCTACGAGAGTTCATAATTGTTAATCACCTGACTGCCTGACTGCCCGACTGCCTGATGCACTCATGAATGAAGTAATGACGTAAGTTGGGGTTGAGGAAAGGCGACAACTCACGTCCCGTTAGGATAAATTGCCGTGCCCTTTGGAATAAACATGCCCTTGTACGTATAATCCTGGATCGAAGAGTGCGCAATGACTGTTGGTGTCACGAGCCGCCATCTGCATTGAAACGAATATTAGACGATTTACTTATAAATACGGGCATATGGATATGGGTCGGGAAGATATACCTCATGGTCTCCTTGATGAAAGCTTCAAGATAAGGCAGGTTTTGCTGGTCAGCAAAAGTAGGCATACGATCTCGTCCTACCACCTTGTCCATTTCCTCGTTGACTTTCTCATAGGCTTCTGGGTGGTGCAAGATGGCCACTACATAACACGGTCAGAGGTCCATGTTCTCTAGGAAAGAAAAAGAAAAGAAAAAGAAAAGAAAAAGAAAAGAAAAAGAAAAGAAAAAGAAAAGAAAAAGAAAAGAAAAAGAAAAGAAAAAGAAAAGAAAAAGAAAAGAAAAAGAAAAAGAAAAGAAAAAGAAAAGAAAAAGAAAAGAAAAAGAAAAGAAAAAGAAAAGAAAAAGAAAAGAAAAACGAAAAGCACCAAAACATCATCCACGGGCTAAACATACGGATAGCAATCTCAATCGCAGTAGTCACCGTCCCAATGCCTGCAGCCCAGGGAGAGGAAAGGGCATAAGACAGTTCCAGGTCATTGAAGCCTAATTCCTTTTGTCGTTCGAGAGCCCATTGGGTTGTGCATGGGACTTGCGTGCCCTCTTCTATTCGTTTCTTGACGTCGTTCAGAACGCTCATGTAGAGTCTGGTGTTGGTGTCTCGACGTCTCTCGGGTTCCCAGCTGAACCACTGCAAGGGTTTCCGGAGGGCTGTTAGTGTCACTTGTGCCTTGGCGAGGGAGGAGCGCTACTTACTGGGAGCCATAGAAGTTGAGGCCACTGGTGGTTTTGGTGATTAATTCTGATTTCTGGATCAAAGGTTATGGCTGCGAGCAGAACTTACACTTTCAAGGAAGAAACGGCCCGGGACCCTAATAATAACTTAGTCCATACTCGGAGATTGCGTGGGACTTGACACTTACTTTGTACTAAAGCAGAGTTAGTAACTTGCAAACAGTCATCTGTTTGTGATAGAATGATTTCTGATGTACCTTTCAATATCTATCAAAATGATCAGCAAAGCCCTTGACAAACCGGAAAGATCAGGTACTTACACTCCTCAACCTCATCATGTTCCATAACCAAGGCATCCTCCATAGACGTAACCCTCCGGCCATATGCCATCTGAAACATCGTAGACGCCATGTACCTATAGAACCTATCAGCAGCTTCTCCTCTCCATCACCCATATCAATCACCACCTCTCTGTACTATTACCTTCTCAATATTGAATGTTTACGGTCCAAAATCCCATCCTCTGCCTTGTTCTCTAACAAATCTTTGATCAGCACCGCCGATTCATTCTCCTGCATTGGCTTCGCCACCGGCGACGCCTTGGCGCTGAAATGCGAGTTGTGAATCTATCGCGTAACATGGCCTCCATTAGGTCTCGATCACGATATGGCATTGCGAATACTCAAAAAGAAAAGGAGGAGACTAACCGTGCGCCAATTCCGCCATTTTTGGCCATAGGCCATGGAAAATCCTCGGAGTCGCGCGAAGAGGAATTCGCTGGTCTCGTTTAGTACCAAAGGGGGCCAGAGAAGGGGGTAGGGTGAGGATATTAATCTTACCCCATGACAAAATCGGGACGGCTGGAGAACGTTTCACCGGCCTTTTCGAGGAGATCTATAGCTCCCTCCATAGTCCCAAGCACTAAAACCCATCATATCAGTCGCCTATCATTGCTTACTTCCTTAGGTCAGGTAACATACAAACATTCAATTGTGGCCCTGTGTAAAAACTCGCTACATTACCTATAACCCCACCCCATGTCAGCAAACCACATTTCTTTCTACATACTCAGGACAGAAGTAGACAAACCGTATTTTTCATTCCACGCCTTGAACACGTTCCAGCGATCAGCTTGCAAGTACTTCGCATGATCACTGCCCGGCGGGCCAGGGGGGATCTTCGGTCCTGTTTTACGGAACGCTGCTTGTCGGATAAACCGTACCAAGAAGACGATGAAGGAGAAGGGAATCGCTAGTACCAGCAGGTTGGAGAAGGGTGCTAGTTCGAACAACATCGTTGGGGATATGTGGTGGTGGAAGCGATGGGGATTGAAGGATGAAATAAGAGGTGTATAGAGTTGGAGAAGAGAATATCCAGGTAGAGGAATTTATATAGGACTGATATCAGAAGAATGGGATATGATGGAATGGGATGGAAGACCTTGATCTGCATAGTTGAAGACGAATCTATACGTTAGTGAGCTGACTGCAGAAAATGCTACGACAAATGCACTCCAACTTTATGTCCTTACATGTAGGAGTAACAAATGAGTGACTGTTGAAATGTTAAGAAGATCGACCACGCCCTTCGCGAGAAAATAGGGGGGAAAGTGACGGGATCAATGCAGTAAGAAATGTACGTTACGTTAGATGCCAGCACCATGTACAAGGCGTAGATCTCTATCGCCCGGAGTACCGAGTATGTCAAGAAATTACTCCCACCAATATGTAAAATTATTTTCTCTGGCTAAAATAGTATATACATTACTACTCAATACGTAGGTTCTTTAGATAGTCCAGCATTAAGCTACAAATAAAAGTCTCCATATTAGATTCTATAAAAGAAGAGGAAAAAAGAAAACATTGTATATTGAGTTCTAGTATCAACCGCGTATATAAGGAGACTAATACAAACATTCAGAAGATATACGTCTACATTATAACAGCCCTACCTCTCTCACTCCGTGTCCACCACCAAGTCCGGCCTTATTATCCCTTATTCCCGGTCGAACGTTCAAAAAAGGACCTCTGTCCCGGCTATGGCGGCGGTACTGTACGTGCTACCTGCATGCTGACGAGACTCGAACGGAATGGTACTGATGTACGTCTAATTGCCCGTGTCGCCGTCTGCCGTGACCCTAAACAATTCACTACTTAAGTTCAGATCTGCAGATTTACACAGTCGTCACATTCACCTACGCTACATCTTTACTAAGCTGTCACCGGGCCCGAAAATCACGACACAACATCACGACACTTCATCACCATGGCCTCTGTCCACATGCTGGTCAATGGTACTATGAAGGATGTGAGATTGGTCGCCTTCTCTGATGAAGACCCTGAACGCGCTGCAAATTGGAGTACGGTACGTGGATCAGTGGGTTTTCGCCATCGAATTTAGCTTCTCACTTTCAACAGCGTAGGAAGATTCTCGTCCTCATAATTGGACTTGCACTCGCATCTAATAGCACACTTGGTTCCTCACTTCCAAGCGGTGCTTCCCACTATTTGTCCAAAGAATTCAATATATCCAGCGCGGAACAACTGGCATTGCCAAACTCCGTCTACTTGATTGGGTATGTCTTTGGGCCGCCGTTATTCAGCCCACTCAGCGAGATGCATGGCAGAAAAGTGGTAATGCTTTGGACGTTCTTTGGCTTTACAATTTTCACTCTGGCATGCGCTTTAGCCCCCACATGGGCAGCGCTTTTGGTTTTTCGCTTCCTCTCGGGTGCCTTTGCATCGGCGCCAATAACAGTTGTGGGCGGCATTTTTTCCGATATCTATGATGATCCTGTGAGAAGAGGTCAAGCAATAGCCCTGATAGGAGTAAGTATACCACGGGCGAAAGGTTTGAAATGCTAAAGGGATTCAGTTGACTTCCTTAGGTCCAATCATTGGACCTATCATTTCGGGGTTCGTATCACCGGTCTCGTGGCGATGGACGTTTTGGGTCGGATTAATAATCGCTGGTGCAACTTGGCCGCTTGTTCTACTTCTCCCAGGTACGATATTGGACATTGATTATGATAAAATATGGCTGACTTGTGCTTTAGAGACATACCCTCCAGTCATCCTTTTGCGGCGTGCGAAACGAATGAGGGCAGCATCGCCTGCAGATCATGCCCAGAACGTATATGCGCCCATAGAACTTGAGAACAATGGATGGAAGCACACGGTAACGGTGAAGCTCGCTAGACCGGTATGTGATAGTCCATGTACTATGAAGCTTCGCTAACCATCAAGGTGGTCATGTTCAAAGAACCTATTGTTATCTGCACTTGCATGTACTTGGCTCTCCAATTTGGAATCTTCTACATCTTCTTCCAAGTCTACCCCATTGTGTTTCAAGGTAACTACTAGTTTTCACGGACTATTTTTAATTCTGACACTTTTTAGGAGTCTACAAGTTCAATGATGGACTTGCTGGTGTAGCTTTGATCCCAGGTAAGTCAAATGTCCCAAGGTAATAGGATTTTGTATTAAGATTTTAGTCGGGGTTGGCGGCGTGATAGGCTGTGGCATAGCAATCTGGTACGACAAATTTCTCCAACAAGCCAAAGAGCGCAATGCTGAGTGGCCAAAGAGTGAGGAATATCGTCGGCTTCCTTTGGCGTGCATCAGCGGACCATTGAATGTGTCGTCGTTATTCTGGCTAGTAAGACTCCCAAGACCACTCGCGGGGATAGTCAGCTAATTCAGATGTTTTCAGGGTTGGACTGCCCGGTCAGATATCCACTGGATTGTTCCTATGCTTGCTGGAGTTCCATTCGGCATGGGTCTCGAATTGGTTTTCATATCCATGCTGAATTATCTCGCAGACGCATACGAAATCTATGCAGCATCGGCTTTGGCATCGTCAGCTTTTAGTCGTAGCATTTTTGCTGTTCTGCTTCCATTGGCTGCTAGTCCAATGTATGAGAAACTCGGAATTCCATGGGCGTGCAGTCTCCTAGGCTTCCTCAGTCTAGCCATGGCAATTATACCATTTGTATTTCTCAGATATGGCACTTGGCTTAGAATGCACAGCCCTTACTGCCAGGAGCTGCTAAAGTTGAAGGAGCGCGAATCGACAAATACATCACAAGTCATGGTGGAATCTAGGAACGTAAGGGAGACAACTTGAGTGCAGCGCTCAATGCCTACCTTGGTTAGGCGAAGATAGAGGGTAGAACTAGCTTACCGATCGACGGAACTGTTCTATAAGTTGGGTTTTATACCTGGAGAAATAATATACCGTATATATATAGGATCTTTTCCAAGCTAAGTAACCTATTAGATACTAGAAACTAAGGTGTTTAATAGCTTAACTTATATAGTATAGAAAAGCCTCGCTACTAGGTTCCTTAGTATAAGGATAACCTTAATTATATCCTTAATTCTCCTATATAGTTAATAGTCCCCCTAGCTAAACTATCTAGGCTAAGACCGAACGCCGCGCGCTAGGCCTGATTCGGAAATTACGTAATCCTTTACTATCCCTCTAAGTATATACTCTCTGTCAGGGACAAAACAGGAGACTATCAGAATGAGCTGTAAAAGTAGATTTAAGTATATAGAGCTAGCTAGGGGGCAAGCAGGGAGTCTTTATAGGACTACCCTGACCGAGTAGAACCCTCTAGAGTACTAGGCATCCACCTAGGCAACCGAGACAGTAGGTCAGGCAGCAGAGACAGGAGTCTCGGCTGGCTAGCATGTTATAACACTCTCGTAATACTATTAATTCCTTCCTATATAATAATACTACTATAATTATAACTATAGCTATAGAATACCCTTTTTTTATCTTTTAAATTACCTTAATTATATAATTATACCTTAAATATATATTTAGTTTAATAGTAATATTATACTAGAATAGAATTAAAATAAATTAAAGTTATACTTTAAAGAATAAATATATATATTTATTATACTTAAATTATAAGTCTAGTATATATTATTAGTATTACTCGTAAGCGAAAGAATACTATATAGCTTTTGTTTTATTATATTTAATATAAGGGACTAAGGTAGTATATAGTATTATAGGCTAATATATAAAGTATATACTATACTATCTTAGCTATATATAACCTTCCTTCTCCCTACCTAGAACCTAATTATACTAATACTAGTACTACTTTAAAATAATAAAAATAGTAGATTATACTACTAGGTACTTCGAATAATAAAAGAAATCTATTATTTTCTTAATTCCTTAGCCTTTTTAGTTTATTTAGCTATTCTTTCTATCTATTTATTAGGTTTATATTATATATAGTTCGTGTTAATAAGCTTCTTTAGAGTACTATTATACTTTAACTTAGTTATTACGTCGGCGAGGTTATTAGGCCCTCGAATCTATAGAAAGTTATTAATCTCTTATCTCTCGAATACCTCTCGAATTACTATTAGATCTATTATTAGACGCTTCTCCTTTATTATACTAAGTTTTATTACGTAATCGTAAAGTAACTTAGAATCTATATAAACTTTAAGTTAAATTAGCGTATTAAGGATCTTATTAAAAGTCTTCTTAATAGATATTATAATATCGAAACTACTACTTAAAGCGTATAGCTTAAACGCTAGAATACTCCTTATAACTCTCTTATACTTTATTAAACTCTAGTAGAGTAAATTCGTACTTTCGCTAGTATCTATAAGAACTAAAATAAATCTAAGTTATAATATTAAGTCCTTTAAATTTATAAAGGTACTATTATAAAATAATATAAGTTTTATTATTTTCTTATTAAGTAGTATATATTTTAGTTCTCTTATAACGTTATCTCTTATTTACTTTAAACGTTTATTTAATTATTCGATATTCTCTAGTTAAAGATTTAGTATTTATACTACCTATAATAGATCGAAAGCGGCCTTTAGTTATAATATAGTAGCTAAATATACCCCTTATACTTATTATAATTTATATTATTATTTAGTTATTAATTACTCCCTAACTTTACTATAGGTTCTATAAGAATCCTTAGGTTTACTATAAACTTACTTAATCTACTTAGCTTATTTCTCTTATATAAATAGTAGTAAGTTATTAGGTCTCTTTAATATAATCCCTCTATTAAATTTCACTAGGTACTTATCTATTAATTACTTTCTAGGCTTAGTAGTTAAATTTATAGTAATTAATTCGTCTTATTCGTGTTAAGCTAATTTAGTATTTATAAGTATAAGAGTATTATTCGTTTAGAGTCTAATAACTTCGCGTACCTTTAACTTATTATAAAAGATAAGTATTATATATTAAGATCTTATATTTTAACTAGTTAGTATAGAATTAAAGGTACGTTTTAAACTAGTAATTACTAGCCTTAGGTATATTATACTAAGGCTTCCTTATATATAATACTTTACCTTTCTACTAAGGTTAAAGTAGATTCTTTAGTAGATAAGTATAAAATTAGTAGTTTAGCTTAGTAAGTAATTAAGTATATACTTATATAATATTATAAAGGAAGATATCGAATTTACTAAAACCTAAGAGGGTAGCTATTATAAGGGAGCGGCGTATATATAGAGGCTCGATTATAGTATTTAATAAGTTCGATAAAGGAGGAAGAGAAGAGTCTTCTTAGACTCTATAAATAAAAGAAAGGTATATGTTATACTCTTAGCTAGCTTAGTAAGTACTAGTATAGCTAGTACTATACTTAGGGCCTAATCCCTTATAATACTCCCTCCCTCTACTAGAAAGGTACCGGATTCTATCTAGTTCTATAAAGGACTTTATTAAATATTATACTAAATTCGCTTTTCTTTATAAACTTTACTTTTAGCTTAATTATACTTCTCTAGACTGTTTTTATCTTACCTTAACGTTATCTTAGACGTACTTTCCTATATAATTCTTTATTTACTTGTATACTAAGGTATATAAGGCTCCCTTTATTCTCCTTTCCTCCTTTCCTTTTTTCTAAACTATAATAATAATAATAGTAATAATAAGTAAGTTATATATATTTCTTATATTCTCTTAGTAGTATTTATTAAAATCTAACTAGATAAGTATAGCTCCTATCTATTATATCTATTATACTTATTATAGTATAGACTATATAATACCTAAAGTAAGTTAGACTCTAGTACTTTTTTAGTAGAGTCTACTAATTTTACGTAGTAAATCCTTTATAGTCTATGTTTATACTTTAATTATATTAATATAAAAAATAAGTATTATCTTTTATAAGTTTTAATCGAACTCTACTTAGAAAATACTAGTAACTATTAATAGTAGAGCGATAGCCTATCTTACGTATACTGCCTAGACTAGATTAACTAATACTATATAGTAAAGAAAATTTTTTTTTTTTTTTTTTTATTTTAGTTTCTATTAAAAAGATACTAGCTAATATTATTATAGTAGTAGAGCCCTAGTAAATCTTTAGGAAATAGTAATATACTCTATAAAGCTCTTACGTCTTTAATAATTAGGTCTTCTTTTAGTATAAATACTCTAGTTTTTATTAGTTTTTTATTACTAACCGCTTATTTTAGTACTCTTTTTACTAAGGTTAATATAACTATAAAGTAAGTTATAGCTTAGAATAGTCTCCTATAGGTTTTTACTAGTCTCTATTAGTTTTCTATTACTTACTACTTTCTTTTAGGATCGGTAGTAAACCTCTAGCCCTAGTCTTAGGAACCTATTATAGTAACCTAGATACTATTAAGATCGAGACAGATACTAATAGTAATAATCCTACTACTTTAAAAAAAAAGAAGAGATATACTCTAGGTTTAAAGTCTTAGAAGCCGAAGGGAAAGTAAAGGAAGCTAAAAGAAAAGTAGGTTATTCTAGTTAATCCTAATATTATACCTATTAAAGGTACTTAATAAGCGGTCTTTAGTACTTTTTTATTAGTTCTAGATATCTTAATAGTAGTATTTATAAGTTTCCTAGTAGTTTATAGTAGTTTTTTAGTTAGGGTAAATAAATAGTCTATTCTTTATACTTATCTAGTAGTCTCTAATAATTTTAGAATAGTTCTTAGTATAGACTAGATATTATAAATAAAAAATAATAAAATAAAGAAATAAAAAAATAAAATAATATTTAAAAAACTCTTTCTCTTACTATAAAAACCTAGTAATCTATCTATTTTTTATTAGATTCTATTATAAATAAAAGGTTTATAAAGAAAATAAAAGAATAGTATAGTTTCTTAGACTCTCTCTCTATAATAAGAGTCTTATACTCTATCTAACTTTTATTAGTCTTTATAGGTATCTTTCTTTTTTAGTTTTTCTTTTTCTTTTCTTATCTAGCTTTTAGACTATTATTCTTTATAGGATTACTATACTTAGCTTTAAAGTTATCTAGGGTAATAGTATTTACTAGATTTTCTAAGAGCTCCTATATTAGCTTATAGTAACCTATCTACTTTACTAGTACTTGTTTAATTTTTCTCCTTCCTTTAGCTTTATCTTAAGTATATAGTATTTCTTCTACTTACTATTCTTTATATACCTAGAAGAGTTTAGATATAGGTTATTTATTATTAGTCTCCTACCTTAGTAGAGGGTCCTAGCTTACTTAATAAAGAAGATTAGTATAGAATATAAGGTAAATATTACTAGGAATCCCTAATAAGCAAATAGTTAATAATAATAAGACTTCTTCTACTATATATTTTACGTACTTATAGTCTAGACTTTTCTTTAGCCTATTTATATAGTAGTTATATAGGTCTAACTATATCTTATTACTTACTCTATAGACTAGAGTAGGAGCCCTTCTCTTATTAGTACTATTCTTCTACTTTTAGGTAGATTCTACTATATTTAATTAGTATAGTACTATAATCCCTTTAATCTTATTTATAAATACTTCTACTCTCTTAAATACTAAAAGATTTAAAGTTATACTAATATCTATTTTAAATAAGATTAGAGAAGGAGGGTTAAAGCTATATATTATAAAGAAGGGACTTATTCTAAGGCCTATTTAGTAACGCCTATTAAGCGCTAGTTAAGTAGTAGGAAGCTAACGTTTTTAGTTAAATTACTTTTAGTTAATAAAGTTCTAGAAATAAGCTTATACTTCTTAGTTTAATCTCTCTAGGCCTTTATTAGTTTAGAGGTAGTATATAGAGCTAAGTTATTATTATATACCTATTAGGTAGTAAAATATTTTCTAGAATATACTTATCTAGTTTATACCTCTATTACTAGTAATAGTATAAGGTATACTATAGTAATAAACCTAGTATTCTATAAACTTNTCTCTAGTACTATAGTTTTACTTAATTAGTTCTTAATAACCTAGAGGTAGTAATTCTCTTATAAGTCTAGTAGGTTAGTTATAAAATCTATTAAGAGTTCTTAAAAGAATTAGTCGAGTACTAGTAATAGCTATAGAAGTCTATACTTATACTTCTACTATATCTTATTCCTTTTATAATAATTATAGTTCCTTAAGAACTATCTTATATACTTAGACTAGAGTAACTAATAGAAGTTTTATCCTATTATAAAAGTAGTAGAATCCCTACCTAGGTAGCTATAGACCTATAAATTATAAATAGATTAAATAATTTTTATTTTTAGAACGTTCTTCTAACTAAGTTTAAATTCTTTTTCTTTAACTTCGGCCTCTATTAAAAATAGTACTCTAGGAACCTATAATCTCTTATAGTAGTATAGGTAGCCCTTTTTGTCGATTTTATAGTTATTTACTTAGATCTTTATTTTAACTTCGCTTAAGAAGGATCGGTTACTATTTAAAACTAATTAGAAAATAATATTATATAGTAAGTCTTTTACTACTAATTTATTTTAAAGTTTATTAAGTTCTTATTCTTAGAATAGTACTTAAGAGTCCTAGTTCTAGTTTAAAGGGTCCTCCTACTATATATTTTAAAGCTAGACTAAAGTAGTAGCTACTACTACTACCTCTTTTTCCCCTCCTAGGTCTAGCTAGTTTTTAATATAGTCTAGCTCTAAAAAACGTTTATATCTAGATATTTTATTATTTATTCCTAGAATATCCTATTCTCTTTTAAATAAAGTATTTAGTATAATAGCTTTAGTACTTAGCTAGTAGTAAAGGGTAAACTAAAATAAAGCTAAAGTCTTATACTATCGAATTTAGTATTTAGTTAGTTACCTCTTAGTTATAAAGTATTCTAGGTTCTTATAGTCTATCTATATTATAAAGGGGCCTACTACTTTTAGTTTAAGTACTTAGAACTTAAGTAAGGATACTACTATTAATATTTTCTTATTATAAATATTATAGTTAATTTCTATCTTATTTAGTTTCTTAAAAAAGAAGCCTACTAGTTAATAGATTCTATCCTTTTCTTAAAAGAGTATACCTCTTATTATAAATCTACTATAATTTATCTTAAGAAATATAGGTAGGGTTAGGTCTTATTTTACTAATATAGAGGCTTTATAAAACTTACTTTTTAATACCTAAAAGGCTAGCTTCTCCCCTTCTCTCTAAGAGAATAGGGTTCTCTTACTAGTAAGCGCTATTAGCTATCTTACTAGCTAGGAGTAGTTAAGTATAAATATTTAGTAGAAGTTATAAAACTCTAAAAACTAGCAAACTTCTTTTTATATTTTAAAAACTACCTAGTTTTATACTACTTTAACTTTCTTAAGGTTAAGTCTTACTCTTTTCTTACTAGTATATATAATAAATCTTAAATACTTAATCTATTTCTTTATAAATTCGCTTTTTCTAGGGTTAAAGAATAGGCCTCTATTCTAGAGTTTATAGAAGACGCTCTATACTTTTTTAAAGTAGTCCTCCCTAGACCCCTTAGTATAGATTACTATATTATCTATAAAGGCTAAGGAGTAGACGTCTAGCGAGTCCTATAGTAAACTATTAATATACTATTAAAATATAGTTAGAGCCCTACTTAGACTAAATAGTATTACTAGCTATTTAAAAAAGCTAAATCTTATTTAAAAGATAGTCTTATATTTATAGCCTTTTACTATTTAAATTTAGTAGAAAATAAAGATAATATTAACCTTTATAAGCTAGTTAGCCTCTATTATATTCCTTAAGGTCTCTAGTATTAGTAGTAGAGGGTAATAGTTAGGTTTTATAATTATATTTAGTATTTAGTAGTTATAGTAGAATCTTAGTCCTTCTCTCGGTTTTTATATAAATAGGATAGGAGCTACTACTTCTAATATAGAAGGTCTAATAAATCCTTTTTCTTATAAGTTATTAAGAGATTTCTTTAAGACTAATAGTTTATCTCTAGATATATTATAGAGCGCCCTTTATAGTAAAGTAGTCGGAGTACTATTTACTTAGGGGTAGATATTAATTTTAGTATTAATACTAGGCCTATAGGGTACTAGCTTTTCTACTTCCTATTTAGAAAAGAGTAGTACTATATTCTTAATCTTTAAAGGTAGTTATTATTCTAGCTATTCTATAAATAGCTCCTCTTTAACCTTAAGAGCTTTTCTAATATCCTTTATATTTAAGGTAGCTATTATTATAAAAGTATTATTATCCTTATAATTATAGTAATTATAACTTTCTTTTACTTATAGTAATACTCTACTATAGTAGAAACGCTATTTCTCTAGTATAGTCTATATCTTATTATATACTTTCTATAGATTTCTAAGAATTATTAAAAAGTCTAAGTTTAGTATTATATATATATAAATAACTTAGTAGTACCTAGTAATACTTATTTAGAAGATAACTACCCTTTTAGCTTCTAAATTACTTATAGATAAGGAGGCTCCTTTTACTTTCTATTTCTTATTACTTATATTTAAGAGTCCTAGTTCTTTTATAAAGTCTCTATTTATTATAGTATAGTATTAGTATCTCTTATTAATAAGAGTAAAGGTTTTAAAAGATTCTTAAAAGACTATATCTATATATATAAGATTTTTATTTATTAATTTCTTTACTTTCTCTTATTCTTTTACTAATACCTCTTTTACTCTTAGTTCTTAACTATAACTAAGAGCTACTCTTTTTCTAACCTAGAGGTATTAGCTTCTATTATTCTATTATTATTCTTTAGTATAAGTTCTACTTTAACCTAGTTAATCTTAACTAGTAAGGTAGGTACGTTATATAGGTAGTCTCTAGCTTAGTGTCTAGAAGCTCTATATTAGTAATAGAGTTTCTTTTTCTAGTGTCTTTCTTACTTATTTTAGTTTACCTACTTAGCCTTTTATTTTCTACCTATAGCTTAATAGTCTCTAGAATTCCCTTTATAGTCTCTACAACGTCCTAATCGACTACCGCCTATTTATATTACTTCTATAATAGTATTCCTCTTACTATCTAGCTAGAGTAATAAAGACTACCTCTATTATAGAGTAAACGCTAGTCCTCTAATACTAGATTTCTTAGTTTTCTCTTTCTATTTCTTATTTAATAATTTAAACTAGTCGGTCTCTTTAAGGTTAGTTATAATACGCTTATAACTTCCTTAGTAAATTTATAGTAATCTATTTATTTAGATATAGTAGCTATATATATTCGCGTAGAGTTTAAGAAGGTGTTTTAAAGGTAGCTAATCTTTATATTATTATTCTAGTTCTCTTTATCTACTACTAGTAAGAGTTTATTAAATTCGAGCTAGTATTTATACTAGGGTTAACCTATAGAGTATCTAATATTATTAAGCCTTTCTAAGGCCTTAGCCTACTTATTACTATTTATAAAAGTCTTATTAAGTTATATAAAGAAGTAATTAGGATCCTTCTTATCTTTATTACTTTCTTTTTTCTAGAAGTATCTTATTTAGGCTTGCTCTTATAGTAAGAGGGTATTATAGATCGTATTTTAGTAGTATTCTAGGGAGAGTAGTAGTTTTATAGAGGACCTTACCTTATAAGAGCTTCTAAGCCTTAGAAGGTAGTCTTAGAAGGTACTTGTATATCTGTCCTAGGCTAATAGTTTCTAGTCTCTAGGGCCTAAGACTTAGTTATTAGAATCTAATTAACTTACTTAGCTAAGAGTTTATACTAAGTTCTTTAGAAGCGAGTTCGTTAATAAGGGAATAGAGGCTATCTATCCTTAGCCTTATAGCCTCCTTATCTCGGCTTTTACTACTTCTATACCTTCTTCTACTTATTATATACAGTAGCTTAAGTTTTAAACTACGTTTATAAGTTCTTAGAACAACTTTAGTAATAGCTATACTATACTTTTAGGAGCTAGATAGAATTAATCGACTCTTACTAGGCTAGAGGCGCGACTCTAGTAGAATTGTCTAAGTACTTATATACTATCTTATATAGTAGTATCTTAGTTAGCTATAATTAATCGAACTTAATATTATAAGGGAGTAGTATATATATAAAGGCTTAATTATAGTATTTAATAAGTTTAATAAAGGAGAAAGAGAAGAGTCTTCTTAGACTCTATAAATAAAAGAAAGGTATACGTTATACTCTTAGCTAGCTTAGTAAATACTAGTATAGCTAGTACTATACTTAGGGCCTAATCCCTTATAGTAGCGATTATAAGAATTAGCCTTTAACTTACCCTTTAGATAGTAGGCAATTTAGTTAAAATAAGAGACTTCTCTTTATTACCCTATATCTAGATAACTAGTCTCGATTTTATATATTCTTTAGAAGTACCTTTATTCCTAGCTTCTCTTATAAACTTCGAGTTAAATATTTATACTCTTAGTAGTATATTACTTTTATAAATAATATTAATAGCTTTACGGTTTATAAGTCTATTAACCTTAATATCGTTTATAGCTCTTATTTTATTAGTTACTTTATTATCCTATAATAAGTAAATAGTTTCTTTTTAGAATTAACCTTATTCTTTTTTTACTAGTAGTTAAGATATTAAAGTAGGAGGTACTTATAATACTAGTATTTCTTTATAGTAAGGCCTAAGAGTTCGGGGTTTAGAGATAGGTTAGGGTAGTCTTCTATTAATCTATTATAGTAGTACTACTAGATCTTAATAATTATTACTTATACTTTTATTATTATTTTTTATAAGATATAGTTAAACTAATATTAATCTAAAGTTAAATTAATTCGTAGTAGTAGTTTAAACTATATATATCTCTCCTTTAACTTTAACTAACTTATATAGACCTCTCTATTCTCTTAACTTTCCTATAGCTCTTTATACTCGAACTAATTATCCTACTTAAAGGTATATATTTAAAGTTCTATTCTATATCCTTAATACTTCTTATACTTAGCGTTTAGTATAAAGATTTCTAATAGCTTTTATTACTTTTAGTATTACTATAGTACGTTAGGTATAATTAAATAAAGGTAGCTCTTTATTTATTAATCTTAGATATATACTAAATACTAGTAATATTAGTATTAAACTATCTAGTCTAATAGAATCGTTAAGAGCCTTTATAGCTATTTATAACTTAGTATTATTATTTAAGAATAGAAGCTCCTTATTAATAATTTTAAATACTTATTAAAAAGGATTATAATATTTTCTAACCTTTCTATCTAAGTAATAGACCTTTATAGGAATAGTAATTACCTCTATTCTTATTATCTTTATATATAACCTAAACTCCTTCCTAGCGAAATTAGTTCCCTAGTTATAGGTTACTATATCTAAGGGTCTAAGGTAAGTATTAATCTATATAGCTTAAAATAATATCTAAGCGTACTATACGAAAGAGTCTATTATTTATCTAGCTATCTAAAAACTAGTAGCCTTATCTATATAGTATAGAACCTACTAGTTATTAATCTAAAAAGCGTCTATAAAGATATTAAAATTAAACTTCTTATTCTTATAAATATTAAATCTAAATCTTCTAGGTAACTTTCTATAAAGTTAGTAATAGTAGTAGAACTTTTTAAAATACTTTAAGAATCTAAAATTAAGATTATAGCTAGTATATTTAAGTATTCTTACTAATCTTCTTATAAATAGGTGTCTAAATTAATAATAGAGTTATTATATCTTAGTCTTACTTATTATTCTATCTATAGATCTATTTATATATATTATAAGTTCCTATTCTCTATCGAGTATTAGGTAGAAGAATAAGTACTTATAGTAAGGTTTAACTAGTACTTTAGTTCTATTTTCTATAACTAACTTATTTTCAAGGTTATTAAACCTAATATATAGCCTATCTATATTATTAAAGTAAAATAGGAAGGAGGTATATAATTTAAGTATATAAAATTATATAGTACTAATAGCTATTTTAATATTAATTAATCTAATATTTATTAACTTTCTAATACTAAATTTAATCTTATAATAGCCTTTTATAAATACGTTAAGTAGAGTCTTATAGAGTTTATTATATACTATATATTATTTATATCTAATAGAAGATACTTTAGTAGTACTAGTATTAACTAATATCCCCTAGTAGCGTTTAGGTCTAGAGTTAATTTAACTTAGAGGATTAACTAAAAATAAGTCGATTTTATTAGAAGGTACTATAGTAATAGTATAAAGGTATACTTAATTTTTTAGATTTTATATAATTTTCTTAGTAGAATCCTTATTAAGTTTATTACTATATACTATCTAAGAAGTCCTATTAATAAAAACCTTACCTTCTTTTTTATTATTACTTTACTTATACTAGTTATTTTATATATTAGTACTTATTACTATAGGTTTAAGATCGATTCCTTTATATTCTTATAAATATTAACTAAAGCGTTTAAGATCCTTATAAGTATTTTACTATAGAGTCTTTTTCTTTTTTACTAGAAACTCTTATTTAGATTTCTATCTTTCTTTAAAGGTATATTAATTTAACTAGTAACCTTCTTTTCTATAAATAAAACACTTTTTAATAAAACCTCTACTACTAGGTAGTTAATAAGAAGGACTAGCTATAGGTAACTTTCTATAATACTATCGATTTATAAAGTTAGTAGTAGTATATTCTATTATCTCTATAATAAAGGTCTAGTAGTTAACTTTATTATTATTATTATTTATTATAGTATTATAGTTAGTTATTCGTAGCTTTAGTAATTATAAAAGAGATTTAGTATTTATATTAATATACTCTTAGTTAACTAGAGAACTCTAAAGGTTATTAATAAAGTCTAGTATCTATTATATAGGATTTATATAAGTTATCCTATAACTAGCTATTTCTTAATAAGTAAGAACTAATTAGTTATAGAATATATTATTATTATAAAGTCTAACTATAAGTCGATACTATAACTCTTTTATCTTAGTTAATATTATATTAAAATACTAGGAGTATAACTTATTAGGATTTTCTTCTTTTACCTTTTTAAGCTTTAATACGTTCTATTTTATAAGTATATATATTTAGTATTTAAAACCTTCGAATTACCTTTATATTATAGTAGTAGCCTCTTAAATAGTTAGTAGTATTAGTTACTATCGAATATAAGTTTTATAAAAGTTAGTAGCCTATCCTTTTAATATAATTAGTATAGTAATAAGTTAATCTTTAATAGGTAGTCTATAACTAGTATAAATATTATAGAACTTTTATAGTTTTAGTAGAAAGTTATTACTAGTTCTACTAAATTCTATATTATTATTATAATAGCTTTTCTAGATATTTATAATCTTAAAACTTTAGGTTATAATTATTAGTAATAAAAATAGGTTGTTTATTTTATTTAAGACTTCTACTAGAACTATAACCGTAGCTATACCTTATTCTTAATATAGTCGATATAGTAATATTAGATTAAAAAGATTTTATAGTAGAGAAGATAGAGGAGGTAGAGGTAGTAGTAGAGGTAGAGGTAGAGATAGTAAAGAAGGTACTTATTATTATTATTATTATTATTATAGATTTATTTAAGATATTATAAATATTATTAGAAACTAACTATACGTTGATCTAAAAGAAGGTCTAGAAGTTATAATTTTAGCTAGGCTAAATAGTCCTAATACTAAAGTTATACTAGTAATTTATATAGAAGGTTTAGCCTAGGTACTAGTCGGATTTATATCTATAGTAGTTAGGTTAGTCTACTAGCCGCTATAATTACTAGTATATTACCGAACTAGGTAAGGTTATATATAAGATATCTAGGGTAGTAGCTTTAAACTTAATACTTTTAGCTATTATTACTATAAAAGTAACTATTATTATTATAATAAGTTTTTAGCTCTTTTATATTTAATATCCTTAATTTATAAGTATATCTCTTTTAATCTTACGCCTTATTTTTATAAACTCTTTAACTTATTATTATTATACTTTTTAAAGCTATTTTTCTTTAATAATTTAAATAAATATATTACTAGTAGTAGTTTTAAAGATCTAAATAATAGAGATAGTAATTTAACGCCCTTTTTAAATAGTATCTATTTAAGGTTCTTAAGGTATACCCTCTTTCTAGTTCCTTTAAACTAAGGTATTTTCTACTTTTTAAAGTCTTATTAAAATATATTAAAGAGCTTTTTACCTTCCTTACTATTATAGTATTCTATAATCTTATCTAATATAAATTTCTTAAGATTATCTTCTAATAGTATATTAGGATTAGGTACTAGCGGAGGTTTTATTAATAGTAGTCTTAAAGGAGGATTTAATATTAATAGCCCTTTACTAGTATTCGAAGGTTCTATTATCGAAGGTTCTATTATTCTACTTATCTTACCTATTTACTAATATTTTAAGGTATTATTAAGAAGTATATATAGTTATAAATTAAGTGCCTAGTTCTTAGGGCTACTAGCTAGGCTAGTAAGGGGAATCTAATACTATATAGAGATAGTACTAGGCCTTACTCTTTAGTAAAGTATTAAATAATATAATAATTATAGCTAAAACTCTATTTATATCTTATAAATTTATATATAGAATCTTAAAATATAAGTAAATCTTTTAATCTATATATACGTAATACTAATTAGTATTAGTATTACTTATAAGCGAAAGGATACTATATAGCTTTTGTTTTATTATATTTAGTATAAGGGGCTAAGGTAGTATATAGTATTATAGGCTAATATATAAAGTATATACTATACTATCTTAGCTATATATAACCTTTCTTCTCTCTACCTAGGACCTAATTATACCGATATATATACTAGAATAATATATATTCTTTAAATAGTATTTTAAGAGCTAATAATCTAAATTCTAATAAGTATTTATAATATATTTATATATATTTATTATTATTAAATTATATACTAATATATTTTAAATAAATATAAATAAAACTATTTAATAAACTAATAATACTATTAAATATTATTCTTATTATTATAGTTATATTATAACTACTAATCTTATAAGCTAATTACCTTTATATTTTAAGGGCTTTTTATTAACTTTTAATAAATAAAAGCTTTTACTTATTACTAGCTTATATAAGTTAGTTATTTTTATATAATATAAAAATAACTCTATTAATAATATAGTTATATTAATAATTATACGAAATATAATATAAGTTATTCTTTAATATTATTCTAAAATAATTCTCTATATAAAATATAATAAATACTATATACTAATAATATTATAAAACTATTTACTATACGAAATATAATAAAGGCTATTTATTAATAGTATAGTTATATTATTTATTATACGAAATATAATAAAAGCTATATATTAATAATATAGTTATATTATTTACTATACGAAATATAATAAAGTTATTTATTAATAGTATAGTTATATTATTTATTATATAAAATATAATAAAAGCTATATATTAATAATATTATAAAATAATTTACTATATAAAATATAATTAAAGTAATCTACTAATAATATAATAATATTATTTATTATATAAAATATAATAAAAGCTATTCTTTAATATTATTCTAAAACTATTTCTAATATCTATTAATAGTATAGTTATATTACTTATTATACGAAATATAATAAAAGTAATCTATTAATAATATAATTATATTATTTACTATTAGTATACCTAGTACTTATAAAGAATAATTATAAAAAGGATTAAAGTAATTATTTCTTATTTAGTATTTAATTACTTAAGAAAGTAAAGGTAGCTAGTTAGATTATAAATACTTATATATTAATACTAGGTTATATAAGTAAATAAAACGTAATAGAACTAATACTAGAGTAACTTTAATAAATAAAAGATAAATAAGATTATAATAATAATATAAAATAAGGGAATAAAAGTATAGAGCTAGTTATACTCTTTATAAAAACTAAAGTAAAAACTAAAGTTTAAATTAAACTTTTTTAATTCTACTAATTATATTCCTTTATTTATTCCTTGTTTATTCCTTTCTATTTTATATATATACTAAAGTAGAAAGCTAGTAGAATTTAGAATAAAATAATACTATTTTCTTTAAGTTTATCTATTATCTATTATATATTCTCCGGGTATTTAAACTAGCTTAGAGCTTATAATAAAGGGGAATCTCTAATTCTATAAGAGTATCTTAGAAAGAGCTAAAGAAGAGTCTTAAGAGAACTCTAAGTAAAAGGAAGTAAAAGCTATTATAAAGCTTCTATAAATAAAAGATAGAGAACTAGAAGAATTCTATAAATATAAGTTTTAAAAAACCCTTTCTATAAAATAAAGTCGAATAAAAGAAGTTTTTTATTAGAACTTAGAATAAAATATAAACTTAATTTAAGTCTAAAAGATTTCTATAAGACTTATAAAGCTATAAAAGTATTCGAAATTAGTAATATTCTCGCTTAATTAGAACGAATAAGAGATTAATAAAAGAAGAACTCTTTACTTAGAATATACTAGTTAATAGAACTTATATAAAGTATTATTCTTAAAATAGTTTTTTTAAATATATTATTCTCTAAAATTATTTTATTAAATAAAATCTATATCTTCGGTTATAAAGAATATATATACTTTTCTCTAGAAGTAACTTATACTTTATAATATATATTTTATAAACTAGAAACTTATAAGAGTTATTAAATAATATATACTAAGGTATAAAAGTAATTATAAAACTATTAAAGATTTAATAGTTAACTAGTTAGTTATATAACTAGTACTAATAAAATACTAGTTACTTAGATATATTATTTCTAGGTATTAATTTATATAATTATATTAATTAGTATTAATATATTTAGTACTTATAAAGAATAGTTATAAAAAAGATTAAAGTAATTAGTTTTTATTTAATATTTAATTATTTAAAAAAGTAAAAGTAGTTAACTAAACTATAAATACTTATATACTAGTACTAGGTTATATAAGTAAATAAAATATAATAGAACTAATATTTACTATATAAAATATAATAAAAGTTATTTACTAATTATATAATAAAACTATTTATTATATAAAATATAATAAAGGTTATTTATTAATTATATAGTTATATTATTTATTATATAAAATATAAAATAACTCTCTTTTAATTATATAATAAATTCTAGTAGTTTAATTTAATAGTATTATTTATTTCATTTACTTTAAATAATAAAAGTCTTAATTATATTTAATTTACTAAGTAATTTATTAAGTTATAAATAATTCTAATAATATTATTAAATATCTTATAATATATTTAGTTTATAACTTTAACTCTAGATATTTAATACTAGTTAATAAATATATATAAACTTTACTAAGTATCTTTATATTTAGTTTATATTATTAAAGAATAAGTTTCTTATATTATTATTATATTAAATATATATTCTTAAGTATTATTTAAATATTTTAGTTTATTATTTAATTTAATTTAATATAATAGAATTATTTAATTATATTCTTTTAATTTAATTTAAATATTACTTAAAGTAAATAAAGTATATAACTAGAAATATTATTATATTATTTATTAAAACCTTAATATACTTTAATATTATATTTAAAAAAAAGAATTACTAATAAAAATATAATTTCTAATAATTATTTCTTTTAAATATTAATATAATATTCTAAGATCTCTTATTTTTATAAATAAATAATTATTTATATTTCTTATTTTAATATAATTTAAATAGATTTTATAAATATAAAACTTTTATTTATTATTACTTTATTATAAAAATATATAAAATATTCTTTAAAAAGTTAAATAAGTTAAATATTAAAGAATATTATTATTATTTCCCTTTTATATTAAATAATAACTTCCTATAAAGTTTATTCTATATATAGCGGTGTATATAACTAGCGTTATAAACTCGGTTTTCACGAATACTAAAAAAAGTACGAAATTAGAAGCTTAGGAAAATAACCTCCCTTTACTATATAATAACCGCACTTCTAGGGTTTATATACTCCTAGGAGGATAAACTTAGAGACTATTTTAGTAGTTACATTAACTTTTTATATAGTCTAAGAACGTTGTTCTATAGTAATCTAAGGAAGGGTAAAAAGTCGATTCTTACGACCGCGAGGTAGAATAGCGGGGTTATGTCTTGGCGCGTAAACGACTAAGAGAGTTACGAAAATCGACTTTACGTTCCTTTCGAAAATACTAAACAACTACCCCTCTAGGGTATATAAAAATTATATATAACTACTAGAAATATATTATAATTTAGCTATCTTAAAGCATTTTATCTTTAAGTGTATAGTTATTCTATAATATAAAGGGGTTCGCTTTATAGGTTTAACGTTCGTACTTTTTTTTTAGTATTCTAAAAATCGAGTTTGTAACGCTAGTTATATACACCGCTATATATTATATATTATAGTTTAAAACTCTCTTATGGAATTCTTTATTTTTATATAAAAATAATAGTATATTATTAGTTAATTATATAAGTATAGTAAAGTATATAATAATATATTTTATATATTATTATTATAGAAATATATATATACTATATAATATTCCGCGTATATCTTTACTAAGTACTATAGTTTCTAATATATTCGTAGAGATAGGCTTTATATAGTAAAAAAGTAGGCTCTAATACCTAAGCTTTTAACCTATTTAATATTCCGCGTATATTTTTACTAGATACTATAGTCTCTAACATATTCGTAGGGGTAGGCTCTATATAGTAAAAAAATAGGCTCTAATACCTAAGCTTTTAACCTACTTCTTCCTTAGACCTACTATTTAATTCTTATAGTTACTATTACTTAAACTTAGTATTTACTTTATAGTTACTATTACTTAAACTTATACTTAGTATCTATTTTATAGTTACTATTATTTAAACTTAGTATTTACTTTATAGTTACTATTACTTAAACTAATACTTAGTATTTATTTTATAGTTACTATTACTTAAACTTAGTATCTACTTTATAGTTACTATTACTTAAACTTATACTTAGTATCTACTTTATAGTTACTATTACTTAAACTTACTATTCTTTTCTTATACTTAATATTAACTTATATTTACTCTCTATTCTTATATATAATATTAACTTCTATCTTCTTTTAACTTCTTTAACTTACTATCCCTTTTTAATACTTAATATTAACTTATACTTACTATTCTATTCTTATACTTAATAATAACTTATATTTACTATCCCTTCTTATATATAATATTAACTTATACTTAGTATTTACTNCCTTACCTTATACTTAGTATCTACTTTATACTTACTATTAACTCGGACTTAGTACTTACTTTATACTTAATATTAACTCGCCCTTACTCTTCTCTCTTTTTATTTAATATTAACTTATACCTTTTATTACTTTCTTATACTTACTATTTATCTCTTAAACTTATTATTAAAGTTTATATACTCTTAAAGTAAACTTACTATTACCTCCTTTTTTTCTTTACTCTTTTATCTCTTTCTATCTTATATCCTTCTTTACTTTCTACTTCTCTTTAACCTTCTTTACCCTTTATCCTCTATTACTCTCTATCCTACTCTCCTCTTCTCTACCTCTTATACTCTAAATTACTTTATAGGTTTATTTATTATATAGCTATAAGTATTATTTATATAAAAACCTTTTTATTTATATTATACTAATAGTAATATTAAGTCTTATACTAAGATATATCTCTATTTTTAAGATATTTCTATAAATTATTTAATTCTTTAGTCTATTTTATTCTTTTTATTTCTAAAAAAACCTTAACTTATTAATAACTATTAGTATCTTATTTCTTATATCTCTTTTTATTAATATCTCTAGTATTATATTATCTTTACTAATACCTAGTATCTTATCTATCTACCTTATAAGTAAAGCCTTTTAATACTTAGTATCTCTTTTCTATATAATAGTAAACCTTCTATTTTATATTATTTTTATAGTTTTATTTTAATTTAATCTTTTATTTATTTTTTAAGTATTAGTATCTTTATTTATAAACTAAGCTATTATATTATTATTTTTATATTTATTATTATTTAGTCTCTTAATAGTAGACTTAGGTACCTTTCTATCTTATAATTTAATATTTATATAAGGACTACTTTCTCCTTTATAATTACTTAGAATTAAGGTTAATAGATTTATATTCTATTATTCTTTTAAAGGAGAAACTAGAAGTTTTTATACTAAGGCTTTATTTATTTTATATAGTAGGTTTTTTATTTTAATTTTTAATTCTAATATCTTAGATTATATCTCTAGAGGAGTTTTAGTATAAAATATATCTCTTAATATAAGATAGTTATAAAGATAGGTTAAGCTAGTATTTATTTTAAGAATAAACTACTTAGTAGAAGTAACTATTATATAGTTAGTATAACTAATAACTATTACTTCTACCCCTTTAGCTATAGGAATTATACTATAGAAACCCTATTATAGAATATATTAAGTTACTAAAATAGTTATTTTAAACTCTTATAAGATTTCTATTTTTACTTTTATATAGTTTAATACTCTTAGTTCCTAGATATTTAAGTATATAGAATTTCTAATATAAAATATAATTATTATAGTTTTATTATATTTATTTATAATAAGAGAGTTACTCTTTTTAAATATTCTATCTTATAATCTTTCTATTATTTTTTATTAGTAAATTAAAAGAGGTTATATAGTAAAGAGTCTATACTTAGTACCTTTTTAAAATTATACTTACTATATATATAAACCTAGCTATTCCTTATTCTACTAAATACTATAATATAGTTAATATAGATTATACTACTTTTACTATCTTCTTTTATAAAGTCTTTTAACCTTTTTTATATATATATCTTAGGTAGTCCCTCTATAAGTATATAGTAAAACCCTATCCTATTTCCTACTTCTACTAATCTAGTCTTTTTCTAGTTATATACTATTATAAAATCTAAAGAAGAAGTAAATACTTATTAGTTATTTAATATTTAATAATAAATAATTAATATTATAGTAAGTATTAAGTAACTATTAAACTTTAAACTTAATATTTTATTATTTATATTTATAAATAAGTAGTTTTTATACTACTTATAAAATATCTTATTAAATTATTTATTTAGTATTAAGGCTTCTCCTTTTCTTTTCTTTATATTATTTAGTTAACTTTCTACTTAGTAAGTAAGAAAGCTCTAATATCTTTAGTACCTTAAACTATATTATATTTAAGTAACCTATAGCTATCTAATAGTAAAGCCTTTCTATTAGAGCAATTGTCACGTGGTAGGCACTTTATCACGTGATGGCGCTCTACTTCCTTTATAGTAGAGCTCTTTTAGTAATTAGCCGAGGGACATGCGCGCTAGTACTATATAAACTCGTGCTCCCTCCTATATAATTTAGTAAGCTTTACACTTAATTTANTACTTATACTTTACCCTTATAAAACCTATTATAATTCCTACTATAATCGGCTAACTATGAGGTAACTTATAGTTATAAGCCTGGTCTAGTACCTAAAGTTTAATATAAACTTTAATTCTACCTTCTACTATATTTAAGTAATTAATATACATTACTCTTATAACGTTGAATTCGAATCTATAACAAGGTTCTTATTCTCTCTCTCTCTTTAATCTATTTTATTATAGTATCCTCGACTCTAACCTATCCGAAGCTCTGTTCGAGTAAGGACTAGGTTCTATAGTACTCTACGCTTAGGCAACTCGCGAGCGCTAAACTCGTTTAGTACTTTGTTAATCCTAATACTTTAGACACTCTAAACTTCGATATTCGAAAGCCTATTCCTTATATTAAGGACACCTAGGTAAAAGAAGACCTTCGAAAGTTTAAGGATAAGCTACTATACCTTATATATATTTAACGCCTACGGGAATAGGAGGATAGTACTAATCTTATTAAAGAGCGTAGACTACTACTAGTATACCTACTAATTCTAGAAGTTACCTTACTTAAGTTTATATTACGCTCCTTTTCTCTTATCTAAAACTAGTATAAACTAGAAGAAGAAGAGTACTAGGACACTTAAAAGGCTATTAAGGAAATTAATCGATTTATTAGTACTATAGTAGACACGTATTAATACCTTAATATAACGATAATCTTAGGCCGCCGTAATAGCGACGGACTATATATAACTTAGTCTATAGTTCGTAAACTAGCTTCTACCTTAAGACTAACTATAGAGGTTTAAAAGTCTTATACTTAATAAGAATATTATCGAGTCCTTTCCGCTACTAAGAACTAGAATATTAACCTAGCTAAGTAGATATAAGAATAGGAAAATACGTATAACTAGGTATACTACCTAGGCATTCCCGAAGTCGATAAACTACTAGTAGGTAAGAGTTTCTTAGAAGTAGTCTAGTATATTTAACTAATATAAGCTTATTAATAAATCTCTAAAAGGGTTAAAAGAATAACTCTTAAAAAGGAAGTAGCTCTAACTAAACAACTTATTAAGGTCTTTCTTAGTATCTTAAAAAATATAAGCTTAGCTACTAAGAAGGCTAAGAGCTATTAGGTCTATACTATAATAATTAACAAACCTAATAATAAGCTAAGTAGGGCGACATTAGGCTATAATAGGCGGAATAATAAATACCCTTATAGGAACCTATTTTATAACTTTAGACCTAAAAGCTATTACTAATTAGAAAGTACTTTAACTAGATATTATAATCTACTTTTAAAGAAAGCTATAACTTAGGAATATACCTAGGAGATTCTTACTAGACTCTAAGATAATAAGTTTAAGGAACTAAGAAAACAAGTTATTAAGAAAGGTTAGCTTAAGGTAGATAGGAAAACTAGAATTAAGATAGAACTATCTAAAAGATCTAGTTTATTATCTAAGCTATCCTTCCTAAGCTCCTACGTTAGTACTATTATAGACCTAGCTTTAATAGATACGTTATCTAGTAACCTATAAGAGAACCTCGGGGTATACTCTACTATACTCGATTTCGACTATTACTTGTTAAGTAATAGTACTCTACTAGATAACTATAGAGTACTCTACCTTATTAATAGTAAAGTAATACTTGTTCCTAGTAGTTTTATATTAGCTAGACCTAATAAGATAGTAGAGGCTAGGACTTCTTGTATAAAGATCTTAGGTTATAAGAAACGTATTATTAAGAAGGTTATAGATAGTCTTAATAGTCCTAGTACTTAGGATTTAGTACTTGAAAAGATCGCTATTATAGAAGGTTTCTACGTTAATATAGTATCTAAAGCCGCCTTATTAAAGAAAGGATTATAGTTTATAGGTTTAGATTATACTTTATATATTAGACTATTAGTAAAATCGTTAGTAGTTAAATAGTTAGAGTATAAGCTAAACCTAGTCTTCCTTTAATATAAACCTATTTCTACCTACCTATAATCTCTAATACTAAGTGTAATAATATACCTAACTCTCTATTAAGAGAGAAGACTATTTAGACTATCTTTCGATTACGTAAAACTAAGGCTTAACGAAATTACTATATAGTACCTTTACTCTAGATATACTAGTAAGAAAGCACTCGAATAACTCCTCTGCTATACTTATAATATAAAAATCTAGGGTATACTATATATTAATTGTAAGACCTATATAATCACTTATATATTATAAGTTATATCTAGACAACCTTTAGAGAACCTATTACCTTATCCTTTCTAGAAGGTTATTTAGGATTTATTCTTCTATAAAGGAGGATATAATAGTTATATAGTATTACTTCTAGTAAAAGACATATTTAGTAGAAAACTATATAGTTACTAGTTAATAGACAAATCTTTAATTAATATCTTTAATAGCCTTTAACACTTCGAACTATAGGTTCGCTATTAGTACCGATTATCTATCTATATCTTAAAGTTAAATAATAAGAAAGTAGTAATTAGGATTAAGGGAGATACTTTATTTAAGACGTAGGCTAAAAAGTAAGGAATCGAGCTCGAACTATCCCTAATATATACTTATAAACTAAATAGTTTAATTAAGTAAGTAGGATAAGAGGTTACTATACGTTCTATTAAGATATTAACTAGAGTAAACTTACTATTAAAACTCTAGCCTAAATTAATAAGGGCTATAGTATTCCTTTATAATTAAATACTATCTAAACGCTATAGTTAGAAATTGCTAAACAAGGTCTTATATTCCTAGTTCTAGTAGTACTTCTATTAGTATAATCTAGAAATAACTACTTCTATTATATTCGACTTAAAACCTAACTAGAATAGGATCTACGTATATAGATATAGAGTATATCTACTTATTAAAGAGAGAGAAGTAGGGAAAGAAGTAAAAGCCTTTAAAATAAAACCCTATAGGTATATAGGGTATCTAGTAGGGTACGTTAATTATAATATCTACTAGATCTAGGTACTATAACTCGATAGAGTTATTATTACTCGGAATATTATATTTAACGAATTAATCTTCTATAATAAAGGAAGCGAATAAAAGGATAGCTATCTAATTCCTATAGTAAGAGATATTACTAATACTATTACTAAAAACAAAGAATAAGACACTAAAGCTATTATAGAGTACGAGATTATATTTAGTAACACGCCTTAATTAACCCTTAGAATCGCTTAGAACTTAATCTATACTAAGACTAAGTAATATTCTATAGACGCTACTAGTAACGTAATAAGTACTTTAAAGCTGCTAGAAATAAGGGATTAAATAATAATAAATAATAATACTAAAGATTTAGAAATAATAAATACTCTAATAAAGGAGCCTAAGAAGGATAAAGATACTTCTAGTCCTTAAAACTTAGGGGTAAACTCGGATCTTTTAATACCTAGGTTTAGACTTTTAACCCTAGAACCTATACTAGAGCTAGAATAACCTTAAGGAGCGTAAGATAGCTACTCGCTAGGTTCTACTAGAAACACTACCAAGGAAGAGTAGTAAGAGCTACTTAATAGTACTCTAAGTAGTATAATATAGGCTTATAAATTAGAAAATCCTATATTAGACTAGCCTAATTAGGAAGATATTAATAATACTATCTCTAACTCCTAGCTATTAACTTAGGCTATAGAAGAGATAAACATATAACCTTTGCTTAGTAAGGTTAAGTAGGGAGTACTACAAACTATAAGTTTAAGCGCGACTCCTATACCCGAGCCTAAAAAGGTATATAAAAACAGGTCTAGTAAAACTAAGGGTATAATAGGTACTTGAATAGGAACTAGATTATAAACTAAGAAAGATAAGGATAGTAATAGTATATATATACTACTATTAGATATACTACCCTATAACTTAGTATTAAGTTTACTTAATTACTAGGATCTATTTATAGATACTTACCTACCTGTTTTCAAGTATAACCTTAGTAACGTTAAAGCTATATTTACTATAATATAAAAATCACTTAAAAATAACTAGAAAGACATTAAATTCGAGTCTCTAATATTAGAATTACTAGTATTAGAACTAGATATTCCTAGAGTCTATAAGAGTAAGCTACCTAAGAAACCTAAAAACTTTAGAGACTTAACTTCCTATAAATTTAGTAGATGGTTTATAAAGGACTACTTAAATAAAATTAAGACCTAAGAGGATCTAGGATACTAGACTAAAATTAAAAGATCTAAAGTTACTTTAATAATATTACTAATTCT